>JACXGK010012471.1:0-14266 GCA_016801125.1 Novumbra hubbsi | reverse complement strand
CTACAGATACCAAATCATCCCAGACACCTACAGATACCAAATCATCCCAGACACCTACAGATACCAAATCATCCCAGACACCTACAGATACCAAATCATCCCAGACACCTACAGATACCA
The DNA here is from genome assembly GCA_016801125.1 of Novumbra hubbsi. Taxonomy (NCBI): domain Eukaryota; kingdom Metazoa; phylum Chordata; class Actinopteri; order Esociformes; family Umbridae; genus Novumbra; species Novumbra hubbsi. The sequence continues at coordinate 14,146 of JACXGK010012471.1, read as the reverse complement.
AATCATCCCAGACACCTACAGATACCAAATCATCCCAGACACCTACAGATACCAAATCATCCCAGACACCTACAGATACTAAATCATCCCAGACACCTACAGATACCAAATCATCCCAGACACCTACAGATACCAAATCCGGCCCGACACCTACAGATATTAAATCCGCCCAGACAACTACAGTTACTAAATCAGCACAGACAACTACAGTTACTAAATCAGCCCAAACAACTACAGATACCAAATCTCATATGCACAGAAGGGAGTCACTGACTGTCATTCACCTGGGTTTGAGTTTCTGTAGGGTTTTCTGTTGGTCTTCTCAAGTATGCCCTTTTTATAGGCCGAGTACCCCAGGTTGGAAACCACTGATGTTGACAGAAACTGAGAGACACAAACACAATGGAGGTGTTCACCTTTAATTTAAACATCCAGTCCTCATGGCATCTATACACGCACAGCAGATTTGCCATCAACGGTAGAAAATACAGGTAAACCACGTGGGTTAGAGTAAAATACAGGTATACCAACTTAATCTGTTGCTTCCAGCCCAAACTTTTTAATCAGTGGGGACTCGTAATATACATAAAATCAATTGAGTATCTCCTAGAGCAGTTTCCTGAGGAATGGGTTGAGAACCATTGTTTTAAAGTATGTTTTAAGGCAGCAGAAGAACATAGCAGAAGAGCTTGTTGTACAGCTTCGGTCTCTGCCACAGAGACATTGTCATAATGATTTCCTGCAGCATTGCCAGCTGGACGTATTTGAACCCTTCAAGAGCCATTAGTTGATTCTTGAAGGTCAATTCATTGTTGAGTTAGCATTCCCCTCCAAGCATGGCAGTTTTCACCATAGCCCATTGCACAGCCTTTACCATTTGACTATCAAGTTACTGCAGATACACCTTCTTTACCAGTTTACGTGCAGAAAGTGGATATTCAAGTACTCTGTCATTGACTTTATGTGGGTTCTAGCCATCTAGCAAGCATGCTAATAAGTGATGACTATAATATATTTATAGTACATTTTATTGAATGGTATTATATTTTATCTACTTGTTGTTGTTAATCTCTATGGTAACCCTGTTCTAATATGTTAGAGACCTTCGCCATAAAATGGTTGATTCCCGGAGACCGTATGCTCCTGTCAACGTGCTGTTCCCCGTCCCTTCTAGTAAAGACACAGTGGGGTTGTCCATAATACTCTTAACAACGGGGCAGTCAGGATAACACTTGACTCGCCTAGCAGTAATGAAAGAAAGTACTGTTGCACATTTCTACAAAATATACGATAGAAAATGTTATAATCGTCCATTAGCAACAACCATTTATTATAGTTATAATGTATATTAGCTAATGTAATGCAATCGTCAATGTTATTGGTAAAGCTAACAAGCAAATTTGCAAATGAAGTAGCCTGTAGCTAGCTATGTAATGCTTGTACTGATAGCAAGCTAGCAATGAGACATTGAACGATGTGAATCTAGCTTGATAATGGGTTGTAAATTTCATCTGTGACAAAAGTTATTCTAAATTAGACAGAACATTACACTGTTCGTTTTCATCAGCTGGGATTGTATAAATAAAGTGGGAATAACCAACAGTAGAATGATATGCCACGCTTGAATTACAACTTTCTACAATTCTGCCACCCAATGTAACATTTTCTAGAAACGCCACTGACAGTTCCAAGAAAAAGTCAACCACAATTGACAGTGAATTCTCTGAGTCAAGTTTCTATGCGATGTTGCACATTTAGATAGTCATTTTTCTCCGCAATTTCACGATTGAACAATTGAATCGTTCTGTTATACAATGCAAAAGGCCGTTCTCCGGTGCGATTCATATTTAAACTATGTTCGCAGGCAAAGCGTTCAATAGGCATGCAAATTCACTCTTCACAGCGATTTAAAGTGCCAGTTTCAATATGCAATGTGTGATATATTATGAATGAATCCAGTCTTCACACAGTAATTCCAAAATTGCTGCGGATCTCAACAGCGACAGAAGCACAGCAGTACATTCTTTTCTAAGTTACATTTCACATTTTCACAGAAAGGCACTCTTCACATCAATCCAAGATGAACATTGCATTCCATGGTGTTTCAATGCAGCGCAAGTCCGTTCATATGAAAACTGGCGAGTTGCATTGTGAACGACTTATAAAGATGCCAAACGCGGGGTGGTTTCGCAAGCATTTCCATGTATGACATGGTAATACAGTCGAATGACACGGATCGCTACATTTCAGTTGAGAATAAATGACTAAAAAGATAAACAAACAATGAAGTATAAACCGTAAATATTTCCTGTAAATGTATACAACAGAAATGTTGGCTTTTTTCTATTCATGTATGCTGAGTCTCCAAACAACAACATACCAGGAGCCCCAACAGCATTGAAGAGCAATTATCGTTCATAATAATTGATAAAAAACTTTGTTGTGTAACAACGCATTTAGCTTATTTATAGTGAAGCACTTTGTTGGGCAAATACAGTTATGAAACATTTATATGAAGATGAAACCGAAGCACATCATAGAGGATCCTAAAGATAGACAAGGAAAGAGTGACGACATTTTATACCACAGCTTTCACAAGAATGTATTTAGTTTTTAATTCTTCACAGATGAAAAGTTGCACTGCCTTGGTTTGACAGATCAACTCTCTGAAAGGTTAGAAAGCCTACCAGATTTGGGATTGGTGACATTACGTTACACTTTCCAAGACGTATCGAATAAGACTTAAGACTCGACATTATTTTGTTCTGTAAACTTGCAGACATCGATAGATAAGTATTCTAGATTAGTGGTCTAGTTTCTTGCCAAGCTGCTCGCACAAACAGGAAGTTGGGACCAGAAAAACTGTGCACCAGAGCACACACACTCTCCTTCTACCTCGACCAAACTCGCAGGACGGGGTTGAGCACTAGCGCCATCCTCGACAAATATTACCCATCCCACCCGGCATGTATGGAGCCTGGATGCACACAAGCCCCTGCTGAAATTCCATGCCAGTCTCTCAGAGCCACCCTGAAATACCATGCCAGTCTCTCAGAGCCACCCTGAAATACCATGCCAGTCTCTCAGAGCTACCCTGAAATACCATGCCAGTCTCTCAGAGCCACCCTAAAATACCAATGCCAGTCTCTCAGAGTTACCCTGAAATACCGTGCCAGTCTTTCCTAGCCACCCTGAAATACCATGCCAGTCTCTCCGAGCCACCCTGAAGAGCGTGGGGGGTGAAGGGCTTCAGGCATCCAGCTGTTGGGATTAATTTTTTTTATGTGGTTATCAAAGGAAGATAGGAGAAAAAAAGGGAAGAGGCCGAGGCCTAATTATATTTATATAATTATATATTCATGGTGTTGTTGTTGTGATTATACAGTGGAGAGATCAGGCTAGCAACCAGGTGAAACCTGCAGCTCCAAGCTTAGTTTCAGATGTGAAAATACACAAACGCAATCCTTTTTTGATTCTGATCTGTTAGGACGGTGTGTTCTTATCCAACTGATCTGATTCTGTTGTCTATGGTCTTGCTTTTGACTTGTGTTCTATCAGAGCGGACATTACAGCATTACACGGTCAATAAAACAATACTAATATATTCCATGGGAGAAAACAATGAGGAAAAGTACCCATCAGTCTGTGCTGAGGCAAATCTGCTCAACTGACATGATACCCAATTGAACCTAAATCAGGTCAATAAATATTGTAAAACGCTATGAATCCACTATTAACTCAGATATATTAGGTCATTTTTTTAAATAAAAATTGTACAAAATCTACATATTACCACTTCAGCAAAATCGCTTGAGGCAAAATCGCTTCTCCATGTGAAAGCCAGTTGAAATGCAGCAACAAAAGTTAACATTAAACAAGCCCAATCCCCCATTCATACTCTGTTTTACCTACAATTTTGGTCGAACAGATCAAAAGGTGTGAAAAGGGTATTTTGGGATATTTTAAAATGAGTTCATTTAGATAAAATGATGAGTTTCAGTGAACTACGTAGGATTTTAGCAACAAGGAAATGGTAGAGGGATTCCGTCTATCCATGATCATTAATCATGTTTGAGGAGAAGCTTATCCGGTCTCTTGTGGTGTCAGTGGAAGAGAGGGAGCAGGCATCCTTATAGCTTGTAGATCATTCACAAACAAAATGATTTTTACTTGTAAAAGTCCAAGTTTATTTTTGACTCTGTAATGTGCCACTTTCATAAGGTTTAGCAAAGCGCCCTCTATTTTCCACACTCCACATGGGTTGCTTGTGCACTGCGACTCAATTTTAATTTCATAGTTGACTGTGGCTGTGATGTGCAGATCAGACTGCAGGCAACTGCCGACTGAATAATCTGCAAATAATCTTACATCAAAAACATAAATTCAGTATTATATTTGTTGATATGTCTGTCACCTCATGATAAATTGTGTTTCCTTAACATCTTGGGTCCATTATGGTTCTGTGTAGTTATGCTAATGCGGTGTAGTTATGCTAATGTTAGAGACAAGTTTATTGCAGTGAATTTTGTCTGAATAAATAAAACAGCGAGCAAACAGGGAAACAAAGGCTGATTACTATTTACAATATTCATCCCATGCATACTTACAATTCAAAAGAAGGAAAATCCTAGTGAAAAACGAGCTACTGTGTAAATAACCCAATGCAAGTTTGATTGAATTGATCCCAAAGGATTCTAAACTGTCACAAGGAAATTATTTTGCCTCAGGAGGGCGTAGTTTACTAAAAGTCAGTTAGAAGAACTTCAATAACATTTCTGTGAGTTTGGGCAATGTTAACCAGTCTGATTTGCATTCTCAGCTTCCAACAAAACTACCTTTCATTCGACCAGAGCTGCAGAGACCAGAGTTGCATGTTTGAAAAGGTCACCCTGAATGACATAGACGTTGCCATAGGGGGACAGGTTCTCTGGGTTTTCTGTCAGGGCCTGTGGATACCACATCTGCTGTTCTCACATCCCTTTCCTCTCCTGTCTTCCACCATCATGTTGCTCGGTTCCCCTGTGACTAACATGCTGTTTCATAGGATGGATTGAATATTGCAAGACATCTTGTGGTGTTATTCTGTTGATCTTTTGGAATAATTATGTGGTGTATTATTAGATGGATAGGACATGTTAGAACGATGTGATTGAATTAGTTGCTTTTCGGTTGTTTTAATATTTGGAATAATATTTCTCTTTGATATAAAATGTGCTTTGAAAACATATTATTGATGTTCAAAACATACAGTTGTGATTGTGGTTCTAATCAACACTGACTAATTTAATGTAGGTGTTGAATACTGGGGATTAGTACATCAATACTGACTAATTGAATGTAGGAGTTGAATACTGGGGAGTAGTACATCAATACTGACTAATTGAATGTAGGAGTTGAATACTGGGGAGTAGTACATCAACACTGACTAATTTAATGTAGGTGTTGAATACTGGGGATTAGTACATCAATACTGACTAATTGAATATAGGAGTTGAATACTGGGGAGTAGTACATCAATACTGACTAATTGAATGTAGGAGTTGAATACTGGGGAGTAGTACATCAATACTGACTAATTTAATGAAGATGTTGAATACTGGGGATTAGTACATCAATACTGACTAATTTAATGTAGGTGTTGAGTACTGGGGAGTAGTACATCAATACTGACTATTTTAATGTAGGTGTTGAATACTGGGGATTAGTACATCAATACTGACTAATTTAATGTAGGTGTTGAGTACTGGGGAGTAGTACATCAATACTGACTATTTTAATGTAGGTGTTGAATACTGGGGAGTAGTACATCAATACTGACTAATTTAATGTAGGTGTTAAATACTGGGGATTAGTACATCAATACTGACTAATGTAATGTAGGTGTTGAATACTGGGGATTAGTACATCAATACTGACTAATTTAATGTAGGTGTTGAGTACTGGGGAGTAGTACATCAATACTGACTATTTTAATGTAGGTGTTGAATACTGGGGAGTAGTACATCAATACTGACTATTTTAATGTAGGTGTTGAATACTGGGGAGTAGTACATCAATACTGACTAATGTAATGTAGGTGTTGAATACTGGGGAGTATCACATCACTGCACTACACAGCAGACTGGACATTTATATAATGGAATTCATTGGACAGTCTCAATGAATAATAGCAATGTTATTTTTACATTTCCTATCCAGTATTTAACTAGGGTCCAGTATTTAACCAGGGTCCAATATTTAACTAGGATCCAGTATTTAACTAGGGTCCAAAAAATTCTGTCCCTGACCGTACACACACACAAACAATGTGTTATTGAACACAAATCAAATGAGTAGCATTGGAATATATTGAAATAAAAAAAAAAACAGGCCAGAAATATGAAAAACTCTGTCATCTCTTAACACATATGGATCCAGCACCAAATCACTGTCAATGCAATGAAGGGAGTCCCACAAATAATGGACTGATGTACAGAGAGAAGTGATGTAGAGAGAGAAGTGATGTAGAGAGGGAATTATGTAGTTGGAAAGATGTAGAGGGAAGTGATGTACAGAGAAAAGTGATGTACAGAGACAAGTGATGCAGAGAGAGAAATTATGTAGAGAGAAAGATGTAGAGAGAGAAGTGATGTAGAGAGAAAGATGTAGAGAGAGAAGTGATGTAGAGAGAGAAGTGATGTAGAGAGAGAAGTGATGTAGAGAGAAAGATGTAGAGAGAGAAGTGATGTAGAGAGAGAAGTGATGTAGAGAGAAAGATGTAGAGAGAGAAGTGATGTAGAGAGAGAAGTGATGTAGAGAGAAAGATGTAGAGAGAGAAGTGATGTGGAGAGAACAGTGGGAGAGGAGGAGTCGGAAAAGACCACAGAACATTCATAGGTAAATCTTCTTTCCCTTTTTAGAACTATACATTATTCAACAAAAAACATAATATTTGTCACATCTGAGCTAGGCAGATTACTAAGGGAGCAGATTACTAAGGGTGCAGACGGAAAGAGACATTTGGAGAAAAGGACACAGGTTCCTCTCAGACGGGTGCCATAATGCCAGTTAGTAACCTAAAGACTGTCTTTATCTCCGTAATGGAATTTACATGTCAGACTAACCTTATTGAAGAAACAACTTATTTCCGGTTCTGTTTAGTTAAAATGAACAGGGCGGTGGTAAGGCCACAATAAATTACTAATAATTCAGTTAAGCAGTAAAAAAAGGGGTCAGAGTTATTTGAATTTTTGGGCCAGAAACCAAAAGGTGAGGTGTCAATGTTTGTCCGTCTGCCCTTGAATGAGGCTGTTCCAGGGTTACCTCCGATAATCCCCAGCTCTGATCCCACTCTCCTAGCGCGTCTCAAGGGGTAGGATTTGCAAACAACGAATCTCAAACCTAAGCACTCTGTATTAAAACCTACTGTCTGGACTCATTTGTTACTCAAAGACATCAAAGTGATGTTGTCATAAAAGCCCTGTGTGTACTGGGATATTGCAACAAGAACATTTATTTAAAGAAATTGGTGGAACTCTTCAAAACTTCACTCTCTTCTTATAAAGATCCAATCATATTCCGATGTGGTGATTGAAGAGGTTTTGGAAGGCATTTGACATCATCCTTGTGATCATAAAACCCCTCTTGAATTAGTTTAGCAGAGTGTTTGCACCATAGGATGCACCTGGTCCTGTTAGATGGTTGTTATACAACCATACAGAGCCATCATCAGCCTCAGGGACTTCCACAAGATGGCTGTCCATACTATTACTGATCCCCTAACGTGCTTACCAGTTGGCAGTAGACGTTGTGGACTGAAGGCAATTTGGGGATTTGAACCGAAGGGGAAAAGATGACTATCAGACAATATTACTTACTTCCATTTTTCAGGGTCGAGGTTCTAACATGTGGATGAAGTATGCAGTGGTCATTTCCTCTTTTGTAACTGAATTAAGTAACGATTTATTCCAAACTCTATGTAGGTAAACATTGTGAAATGAAATGAGAAGCCTGTCCATGGCACAGACCACCTCACTGGGGCAGTTGCTCACAGAGGGCACCTTGTTCACCTCACTGGGGCAGTTGCTCAAAGAGGGCACCTTGTTCACCTCACTGGGGCAGTTGCTCACAGAGGGCACCTTGTTCACCTCACTGGGGCAGTTGCTCAAAGAGGGCACCTTGTTCACCTCACTGGGGCAGTTGCTCACAGAGGGCACCTAGTTTACCTCACTGGGGCAGTTGCTCACAGAGGGCACCTAGTTCACCTCATATAAAAGATCAAAATCTCTACTGTACATTGTGTATTTTCTTGAGAACAAAATGATGCAACAACGGTCAATGGAAACCAAAATCACCAACCAATTGGGGGCTGGATTCAAACTTAAAATCACTGACGGTTCCAACTTGCATGAATTTAATCACAGCAACTCATAATGTGACTCAGTAGCGTGTCTGACCCCACCTGCCTCCCGACAACGCCCGGGCCACACCCGGGCCACGCCCGGGCCACGCCTGGGCATGCTCCTGATGAGACGGCAGGTGGGGTCCCGGGGGACTTTTCTGACACGGATTTGTAGGGACCCATTTACTATAATATGGAGGAATGCAAAGCAGCTGTCGGATGTACAACACTAACCCAGAGAATATGAACGATAAAAGGCCTCTATTGACATGGTGAAAATATTAACATCCCAAGAGAGCATAGTACTGATAATGATTTCGTTGGTGTTCATTTTTTCTACATTATTTTCCTATTTTACACAAGTACAATACAAATACACTACGAGTCTTTTCTTTTTCTTTGCCCCCTGAGGACAGAGACACTCGCACAGTGTGACAACATCCCAAACTGGCACAGTTCCCTTGTCGATGCGTTTAGTGTGTGGTTGCTGTGCCAACCCCGGCAGAGACTGTACTGAGGAGGCAGACACACAGGGCTTCCCTCTGCATCGTCTGTACGTGTGGCTGAGTGTGTGTGTTGTGTGTGTCGTCGAGGGTCACGTGCATCCCCGTAGGGCCCATTGGTTCAACCCGGTCTTAGGCATCGGTAGGAGTTAGCATGCTGCGAGATGTTCTAAACAATACCTGTTGTTGATGTTCTACGATGATATTGTCGCCGTCCACTGAAGCCGTCTAAATAAATATGTATTTCTCTGTCAGGGTGAGTTTAAATGATCTTGCCAAACATTTTCCTTTTGATCAATGTTCAACCATTCAAACTGAAAATGGCAAATGTTTTCTACAGCGGGATTTGGTGTGATTAAAAAAATGTATGCAAATACAATGTTGTCTCACTCAAAGTAGATGTATAATGCAGCTGGTATAATTGAATGTCCATCCATTGTAAATATAAAGAGTTTGTTACAATAATAAAGTAGATGATGAGATTCACTTTTTACATGCGGGTGTCGTCATGTTTTCACTCGTCATGTCTACATATAGCAATTGTTTGTGTTGAACGATGCATTTAAAAATGGCCACATCTGTTTAGTCATTTAGCAGACTCTCTTATTCAGAGCAACTTGGAATAAGTGCATTCCTGAGACACCGCCAGAGACATTATCACCTTTAATTTGAAAAACCTGCCAGACTTGCAGTATTGGATCTGGGTACACGATCATGGCTATATTTTGGAGATTATTTTACATACATACTACATACTTCAGAAGCCAAAGGGAAAACCCAATCAAAACGACCTTGTATGAGTTGTAGAGGCAGGAGCCATATGTAATGCTAATGTCTATATTGCTGCGCACCTTTTGATCAACGAACATGGCTCTGAGTTGCCAGTGGGGTGGATGCACGTCTTAATAAAACCCATTACCTTACTGAAGCTGGTATTTAAAGTGGCTGTGGGTTACAGGCAATTTTCCTGGATTTGCAGAGGATTTGTTCACAGTAAAAGCTTTTATGTCGACTCAATCTCAAATTGCCTTTCAAAACCATCATGGATATGAACTGAAATTGGACGAAATCCCAGACTAACACAGCGTCACGCGAACACATCTGATTGCATTAGAGCACTTTCAGCAATGTCCATATATGTGTGGGAGTATTTTTGTTTCTCAGAAAGTGTGTCCTTGTAGTGTGTCCTAGTTATGTATCTGTTTACTTCACCTCCTCCTGCAGGGATCTTAGCGCCATCTTGTGGTAGTAAAAATGTACTTGCAAAGTATCAAATCAATGTAGGGTAATAAAGCGCATAGCTTCAATTTCATTGGTATTTTATCAGACTGAACACATTTTTAGACCTCTGAACAAGCCAAAGCTTTCCCAGGGTCCATGCTGTAGGCCAAAGGGGAGTGTTGGTTTACGTGAAGAAGTAGAGATGTTTCTCGGTCTCCTGGTCGTGATGGTCTTCATCATGATTCACCAGCTGCTTCCTCACCTGAGGTAACGAGCGAGGCATCAGCCTTTTTCCAGCCTGAAATGACCATAAAATCACATTAGTGATTGTAGCAACGGTATGTCCAGTCATTTACTATTTTACTTAGGTTTGTTTTTCCCTGTGACCATCATTTAGCTCTATGTTCTCCTCCTTAACTCTAAGAAATGCATTCTTTAACAACTCTCCTTGTCTCCTGTTGCGGTTCAACTTAGAAGGACGTGAGGTCTCGGCCTAAACCTGTGGAGTACGAGGCACAGAAGACCTTGTCCCAAGCTCTCCTGGTTTTGCTGCTGAACAAGCAGTACCTGACTATTCCAGCTGCCACTCTGCTGACCCCCCCTCCCAACTTAGACTCTAGGTTTCTTCCTACAATCCGGCCCCCATAGGGAGTTTTTCCTAGCCACCGTGCTTCAATCCTGTTGTTGGGTGCTCACTGGGGTTTTAGGCTGGGTGTTTTTGTAAAAGCACTTTATGACAACTGCTGTTGTAAAAGAGGCTTTTTCAATACATTTGATTGATTGATTGACTTAGCGGAATGCAGGTGTTTTGGGTTTGGGTGTTTCACTCACAGGTCTCTTAAAGAAAGCCTGGGTTCTCTCCAGGGTGTGGGTTTGAGTGTTTTACTCACAGGTCTCGTAACAAAAGCCTGGGTTCTCTCCAGTGTTTTGAGTTTTGAGTGTTTCACTCACAGGTCTCTTAACGCCAGCATGGGTTCTCTCCAGGGTTTTGAGCAGGCGCTTCTCCTGCTTTATCTTCTGCTCTCGAACCATCTCCTCCCTTTGCCTGGTGACACAAACACGTGTCTTATAGCCTCACTCTGAGGACGTCTTACACATTGCCTACAGTATGTCTGACATATTCCCCACTTTATGTCTTACACATTAACTACACCGGTCTCCTATTCCACACATGTTTCTTCACCTCCCACTCGGACTCTTGCTGAAAGCAGGCTGACCAGTACCGTCGTGCCCCTGTCATGTCAGTTAAATGGGGGCCTTGTCGTGGGTCCCACCTGAGTCTTTTCTCCTTCTCCTGGGCCCTGGTCACCACGAGGATGAGGTCCCTGGGAACGAGCTCGACCTTCTCCAGCAGCTCCTCCACAAAGCCCTCGATGTTGGCCAGCGCCTGCAGCGTGGTCAGCTGTGCCCCGCCCTCTCCGGCACAGCACCTGTACACCTCCGCCACCTTCCGGCCCAGGGCCCCCAGCATCGCCTCCTGCTCAGAGGGCGGGAGGCTACGTGACGCTGGGTGAACTCAGCTCTGGTGCCAAGCTGTGCTGCGGGACGTCTGCACATACTTTTGTATGTGGTCCTGTTTACGTTTTCAGCGATCGTGAATGGAGAGTGGGAGAAACTGAGGACGAGTCCTGGGTCAAGACCACGCTGCCGTCTACCGGAGGCTGGGTCTCTATACCGCCCTCTACAGGCCACTGACACGCTCACATTTACCTGGTCCTCAGACTTGTACTCCCCGTAGGAGAAGAGTCGCGCTTTGAGCTCCAGTTCAGTGACCCTGTCCTTCTCCCTCTGGATGGCGTGTTGGATGATGTCAGTCTGCTGGGTGAGCTGCTCAGTCTCCTGCTCCCTGGAAACCACCGGAAGATATCAAATGAACCAGTTGACACATCCGTGCCCACATGGCCTCCGCAGTTTTCTTAGAGGGTTGTTCTGGTAAGGAGGCATATTGTAAGCCTCGTAAGCATGTGTTTTCACACGCAGGTGATGTTTGAATACGGGACGGTGACTTCCTTCTGGCACTGTGTATATGTGGGTACAATAGAGAACAGACAACACATTGCCTGTGTACCCAAATCTCTTTCAAGGTGTGTTAAGTCCTCAACCAAGGCAAAAATAAAAGGTGTTCCATTACTTCCATTACTCCTCCAGCTGTGTAACATAAGATTTCCAAAATCGAATACATTGAAGGTTCTGAAACGGTGATAAAACCTATGCTGGATGACAATATGTTTAACAAGCAGTTTACCTCTGTGCGTAATTAGGAACTGTGTTTTGGTGGGACATTTAGGGTTGGTGTTGGACAAAACCCCTTACAGCCTGGTTAAACACAAGAAACATAAAGAAGCCAAGCTCTCTTACATCCTTCTGCGGAGGTTCTCCATATTGTGGTTTAACTGCTCCATGTTCTCCTCTGATTCTCTGCAGTGCTGGATCAGGGTAAGGTTCTGCATCTCCAGGTCCAGAAGCAGGTCCAACAGCTGCTGGGGGTCTGTGAAGTAAACTTCTGGTTCCTGTCCGAGAGAACAGACAGGTTCAACATGAATCCCCTCCAGACGTGTCAACCTTAAGGCCACTGCGAGACGGGGTGAATTAAATCCCATTAAAAGGGTTTCTGACCTCATATTCACACAGTTGGCTTTCATCCACTGGCACTGAAGGCTCCTTCCTAACCCACCAACATAAGAACATGGAGATACAGTTAGTGTGACAAAGGCATCTTACAGGCACCTTAGCAGTGGTCTCAACCTCAGGGCTGCAGAACCAGAGTACTGCTGGTTTTTAATCTAGAGACCTGGGACACCAGGTGAATGCAGCAAAGTAGAAAACCAGCTGCACAGAAAATCAGCAGTACTCTGGATCCCCAGACAGAAAGCAGACAACCTCCGCAAGCTTCCTTCCTGATCCTGAATGTCGGGTTTCTCTTATCTAGCTCACAGGTTTCTCTTATCTAGCTCACGGGTTTCTCTTATCTAGCTCACGGGTTTCTCTTATCTAGCTCACGGGTTTCTCTTATCTAGCTCACGGGTTTCTCATTCTTTACAGGAGCTTTATTAGGTCAATACCAGACCAAGGAGGAGGGAGAGCCCTACAGGAAGGTAGCTCTCCGGAGAACGGCCCGGCGAGAGTTAAAAACGGTAAGTTCTGCTCACTGCTTGACAGTCTCTCTGGGTCCCGTCACACTCTGTCTCCGGGGAGTTCTTGGGTCGCACAACGGGGGCAGTTCCCTGCACATACTCACCCGGCCTGAACAGAGAATACGCAGAGATCGGATCACACCAAGGGGAAAGACCAGTAATGGTAGTCTGCGAAATGTGATAGGTTGTGATAGCGCATGACGTGGTGACTTAACAGGGCCCGGGCCAGTTCCATTTACGAATCCAGCTACGATTTAAAACCAATGTTTCCTCTGTTCAAAAAGAATGATATAAATTGGGAATTTTGGGCTACTTCACTGGGATTGAAATGGAATGGACCGCTCTCCCCGGGTGACGAGTGTAAAACATACGTCTGCTGGGTTTGACTGGCTCGGCTAGCAGAGACCCCCTCTGCTGGATGGAAGCTTTGATCTTGTCCACCACGCTTTTACGAGCCTCCTGCCTCTCCTGCCACTCCGGCGGGGAAAGCTTCAGCAGGAAGTCATGGCAGAAGATGCACTCCTTCAGTAGCTCCTCATTCTTGGCGATGTCACTGTGGAGACATGATTTTGTGCCAACATGCACAGGGAAGCTTCAGCAGTGTGAAACCACACCAAAGGCAGACATCTGGAACCCTCACACATTCAGAACCCTTTAAATCCAACACCCATCACATCCAAAACCCATCACACATCTAGAACCCATGCAGAAAACGAAACACAAGGTTTTTTGTTGTAGATATGCAATTTGTTGACACCACAACACAGTGTATAGACTCATAGACACATTATCTGTAACAGACCTGACTAACACCAACTACACATGACCCTGTTAGCTCTGTAACAGACCTAACTAACACCGACTACACATGACACTGTTAGCTCTGTAACAGACCTAACTAACACCGA
>JACXGK010012470.1:0-14258 GCA_016801125.1 Novumbra hubbsi | reverse complement strand
GATGAAGTACAAGGTCCAGGGCGTGAGGATGAAGTACAAGGTCCAGGGCGTGAGGATGAAGTACAAGGTCCAGGGCGTGAGGATGAAGTACAAGGTCCAGGGCGTGAGGATGAAGTACAAGGTCCAGGGCGTGAGGATGAAGTACAAGGTCCAGGGCGTGAGGATGAAGTACAAGGTCCAGGGCGTGAGGATGAAGTACAAGGTCCAGGCCAGGAGGATGAAGTACAAGGTCCAGGGCGTGTGGGTGAAGTACTTAGTGGATTGTGACACAATCTGGTGTATTTACCTGGGCTAATTATATCAGAAAAAGAAAACCCACCAAGAGTTGTGCCAAGAACTTGGATGAAGTACTTTAATTTCCTGTCATTTCACAAAAAAAAGAAATGTAGATTTTAGTGTAGATTTGCAAAAACAGATCTGTTTGGCATTAAACCTATCTATTGCTTTCAACCTATAATCCTTTAATCTCATTCTGTTTCTCTCTCTTTCTCGAAAGATAGATCTGCCTCTCTTTCCCTAACTGGGTGATCATTGAAGGGTTTGTTGCAAGAGACAGGCCCCTCGCTGAAATATTGATTTGTCACTCTCTATTCTATACAACATCCCAGGGTGACAGATCTCTTAGATCTCACTATTACATTAGTGAAGAACATCGATACTTCGGCTTCGCAGAGCAGAGGTAGCAGGAAAAGGGTCTGATCATGTTTTAAATGAGCACTTCAAATCTGAAACAGAATGTCCTCCGCTCAGTGTTGTGACTGGATCTGTGTCCATTACAGTTTGGTTTGATATTGTATCACCCAAATGTTCCCCAACTCCCCTTCTAACAACATACACGCAGTTGTTAAAAACCTTTCTTTTGTTGTCAGAAAAATACATAAAGCGGTGAAAGATTCATCTTTGCTCTTCAAGCCTGAATGATTTGTTTTATAGGCTAGTGTTAAAACATATTCACTGTGACACAGCTTAGTGTGATTTGATGTACGGCAACACAGACACAAACAAACACACAGTCGTCTTGGAGGAAACGTCACTCCCTGTGACAAAGGTGTGATGCCACACTTATATCTCAAACTGACTTAGCGCAATGTGGTGTGTGTGTGTGGCAGGTGAAATTGGACTTTTAACAGGGAGATAAGGTAACATGCATACCAGCACTAATACCTGTATCTATGTAAACTGCACATGACAGGAAATCACCAACTCATCTGAAGACACATGTACAGTTACTTATTTTATACAGCCGAGACCTCAGCTCCTCTAGGAATCTCTTAAATGTCATGGTCTGACCTTTCCCTTAGTTCACTGGCTTGCAGGTAACAATTTTGTCATCTACCTATAGTGCCACTGCAATGTCGCAAGATATTTCGTCTCTTCGGAGGGGAAATCTGGACACATCTTAACAGCTGGATTCTATCAACTAGCGATTCGACAAGACAAAACGCTAAGCACCAGACATGAACTGTGTGGTCCACAAAGCTCAGCGTGAGGTGACTTAGCCATTAGAGGTGAAATGAGCGCAAAGAGGTTGTATGGTCGATAATCACTGCAGTGTGGGTTAGGGTAAGGTTAGGATTAGGGTTACGGTTAGGTTTTAGGGTTAGGGAAAATCAAAGTTGGATTTTTAAAAGGCAACCCCTTTGGGTGTCTGTGTGTGTGTGTGCGCGCGCACTTGTAATAGTCTGATCAGGCAGCGTACATTCCCAAGGAGCAGACTGACTCCATTTAAGAATCGCCATCGCTCATGCAGTCCCAGAACAATGCTCACAGCAACATCCATCTTGACGGGAGCGGTTGAAATAGAAATCTGAATGAATGAGTTTACGGTTAATACACGTGCACACGTGACGTACTGTGGAACAACGATCTTGCGGAGACCCTGCAAGTCATCTGTTATCGTGTGGACTCTGTATCAGTGCCATGTTGGACGCAGTCCGTGTCGCACAGAATGATGACACTCACCAGGGCTTCAGACTGATCCCACTCACGTCACCGGGTTTCTGTCGAGGAATCCAAATCTCCCATTGTCTCTGCTTCATCCTCCTTTAACTTCTAGAGCCTAAAACACAGCCTCTCGCTGCTTCTCTATCACTCTGTTTCTCTCGTTCCTTCTGTTTCTCTTCCTTTCTCTGTTTCTCTTCCTCTCTCTGTTTCTCTTCCACTCTCTGTTTCTCTTCCGCTCTGTTTCTCTTCCTCTCTGTTTCTCATCCTCTCTTTCTTTCTTTTACTCATTCTTGTTCTCTCTTTCTCTCGGTTTCTCTTCCTCTCTCTGTTTCTCTTCCTCTGTCTGCTTCTCTTTCTTTCTCTCCCTCATTCTTTTAGTTTCTTTCTCTCCCTCGCTCTGTTTCACTCTGTTTTTCTATCCAGGGTTCTCTTTCCCTCCCACCCTCAGTTTTTCTCTCTCCCTGTCCCCCTTTTTTTCCCTCTCCCCCTCTCTCTCCCTGTCTGGGAGCTCCCTCCAACCCTCCCTAAGCCTGGTTAATCAGGCCCACAGAAGCTGGGGAGAAAGACAATAGCAGTGGGGTCTTGTGAAGGAAGTGGAGCTTATCCACAGAACTGCTGCCAATGAAAGTAAACTCTGTAAAGTCGGAAGATTAGGGACGTTTGAATCAGAATCTGAGGGGAAAGTTGGTCTGCTGCTGGCAGCTGAGAAGCTGAAAACCTCCATACATTCAACACAATAGGACGTATTAGTTGCCTGTGGAGAAATCATCTGGAAGTGACTAATTATTCGCCTCCCTTGTTTGGGGTTGTGCCATAGACAACTTTCCAAAGGAAAATATTCAGACAGACATTAAGGAACAACTAGCGATGGGGATGCAGTACATCCAGACACGTTTCCCACATACCCTCCTGCCAGTGAGTAGTATCTTTGGTTAGTTTAGTAGTATCTTTGGTTAGTTTAGTAGTATCTTTGGTTAGTTTAGTATCTTTAGTGGTATCTTTGGTTAGTTTAGTATTTTTAGTAGTATCTTTGGTTAGTTTAGTATCTTTAGTAGTATCTTTGGTTAGTTTAGTAGTATCTTTGGTTAGTTTAGTAGTATCTTTAGTAGTATCTTTGGTTAGTTTAGTAGTATCTTTGACAAAATATTTGGGAACATCTGCAAGTGGTTATTCTTTGTTAAAAAAAGAAAAAAAAACTATAATCAAACAACCTTGTGCTCATTTCTTTTTATTTTAAGCAAGCTGAGGAATAGCCTCAAGATCCGAGACTGGAACATGAGGAGAAAAATGATATTGTCGACCAGGGGTCTTACCCTAACCTCCTGTTCATTGTTCTCCAGAGAGTTAACCCTAACCCCTATTGGTCTGCAGAAACATTTATTTTTATTGTATTACTTATGCCTGCATTGTTTGGATGTATCTGGAAACCAAGCACTTAATAGCCATTTACTCTGTTGTTCATGTTTAATGACAAATAAACCTGAACTCCCAGAGAGTACAACATGAAGACCAGGAGGAAATCTCTACAGAGAGGATCTGAAGAGCAAGAACAGATCTCTACAGAGAGGATCTCAAGAGCAGAAACAGATCTCTACAGAGAGGATCTCAAGAGCAGAAACAGATATCTACAGAGAGGATCTGAAGAGCAAGAACAGATCTCTACAGAGAGGATCTCAAGAGCAGAAACAGATCTCTACAGAGAGGATCTCAAGAGCAGAAACAGATCTCTACAGAGAGGATCTCAAGAGCAGGAACAGATCTCTACAGAGAGGATCTGAAGAGCAAGAACAGATCTCTACAGAGAGGATCTGAAGAGCAGGAACAGATCTCTACAGAGAGGATCTGAAGAGCAAGAACAGATCTCTACAGAGAGGATCTGAAGAGCAGGAACAGATCTCTACAGAGAGGATCTGAAGAGCAGGAACAGATCTCTACAGAGAGGATCTGAAGAGCTGGAACAGATCTCTACAGAGGGGATCTAAAGAGCAGGAACCCACCTCTTTGTTGTCCAGCCCTGTTCGTTGTCTACATTGAACTGATGTAAGCACTGAACGGACTGGCCATGCAAACCAAGCTTTTGGCCACTAGAGGCTTTAGCAATGTGCAGATGGCCATCCTGCCTTGGACACGAGACGTTCCAACGGCCACCCTATTCCCTCCAGTAAGCTCAGAGCAGAGCCACTTCGGGCCATCTGGGTCCTGATTATACCGGTCTGGTGTGTGGAGGGTAACGTCACGCATGAGCCGTCGTCATTTTACAGATAACCATGAATTATATTTTTTCATTAGTTTTTGTTACAATCCCCATTAGCCACTGCCCAGGCCGTGGCTACTGTTCCCGTGGTCCAGAAACCTGAAAACAAATAGATATTGCAAACCATTATGCATCTCTATAAACTGTATATCTACATTGAACTCTGTCACTTCATCTAATCACTCAGCTATGTTGCTTCATATTATATGGCTTTGTATTGCAGTACCTTCCTATTGCATGAGTTGATGTGTAGATGCCACTTGCTGTGGGTTGCCAGGCTATAACCGCAAACCTCAACAGAGTTGATGTGTAGATGCCACTTGCTGTGCGTTGCCAGGCTATAACCGCACACCTCAACGGAGTTGCTGTGTAGATGCCACTTGCTGTGCGTTGCCAGGCTATATCTACATTGAACTCTGTCACTTCATCTAATCACTCAGCTATGTTGCTTCATATTATATGGCTTTGTATTGCAGTACCTTCCTATTGCATGAGTTGATGTGTAGATGCCACTTGCTGTGGGTTGCCAGGCTATAACCGCACACCTCAACAGAGTTGATGTGTAGAATGCACTTGCTGTGCGTTGCCAGGCTATAACCGCACACCTCAACAGAGTTGGAAGCCACTCCCTGTCATATACTCTATATTGCAACATTCCTTTTTACATCACCAAGTAATCCCGTCAGAAATCCCAGGGCCAGGAATGAGGGATTCCCAATGCCAGGACAGAATGACAGATTCCCAGGGTCAGGACAAAATGACAGATTCCCAGAGTCTGGACAGAATGACAGATTCCCAGAGTCTGGACAGAATGACAGATTCCCAGAGTCAGGACAGAATGACAGATTCCCAGAGTCTGGACAGAATGACAGATTCCCAGAGTCTGGGCAGAAGGACAGATTCCCAGAGTCTGGGCAGAATGACAGATTCCCAGAGTCAGGACAGAATGACAGATTCCCAGAGTAAGGACAGAATGACACATTCCCAGAGTCAGGACAGAATGACACATTCCCAGGATGGTAATGTTCAGTTGTTTGGTTTCATGTAAGAGCTACTGACTTTTTTTTCTGGTTGCAGATCTTTCTTTTTTAATTCCTGCACAAGCATATCGTGGCACTCAACATATAACACCTAGAAACGTGCAAATTGGCATTAAAAGTTAGACTGTGCCGACACAACACAACACACCGGCACTTTCCGCCAGGCAGGTTCATCATAGACAGCACACAGGCTCTGCAGAGAACCAGGATAAAGCCCACAGTTGGGGCTCTGTTTCCCTTCCTCTGGCTCTCAAATCCATCTTCTCTTCCCAGGCCTGTCGTGCATAGTTGTCTTAACGCTCTGATGGTAAGTATGTTGTCAGTAAGTGTGCAAGTAGGTGTTTAAAGCATGTATGATGTGGCCAGATTTGCGACTGTGCCTGTCTTAGGTTGTCCCAGTATCACTGTCAGGATCTTACCCGTCTTTGGCTGACCAGCCCTCTTCACTGGCCACACTTCAGGACTCATAATGCAAAGGGTTCGGCCCGCCACACTTAGAGCTCCAGAATTTTTTTGCAATTTTCACATTTGGCTTTTTACGTCAGCAGTTGTCACAATGTGCTTTCACATATACCCAGCCTGAAACCCCAAAGAGCCAGCAACAACTGAGTTGAGGCAAAGTGGCTAGAAAAAACTCTTTAGTAGGTTTGATACTTAGGAAGGACACCAGGGTCTTATGGCTGTGCCGGGTTTATATAGATGATATGAGGCTTTCTGGGCCTTGTCAACGTTTTTGCATGATCAGAAGTCAGGTCAGTAAATGCATGTGACCTGAGTCTTTAAACAGAATCCAAGTCATCTGCAATCCAGGTGGGCAATCAGGTGGGGTCTGAAGTGTCAGCAGGAATCATCATGCTGCAATCATCAGATCAGAACCCAATCAGGAGAACTCTGGACCAGGATAGCCACCAGTCGGACCAGGCAGTCCAAAGGCATGTTCTAGGGACTCATGTCCTCCTGAAGTTAAACAGGCCCCATCAACGTTTGGTCTCTAGTCCTGCAGGACAACAGTGTATAGAACTGACTGTTCTGAGGAAGGTTGGTGCATTCAGTGTGTTTGTAATTAGTCAATATTCACATTAATCACTGTGCATTCGTAACCCTTTCTCGTTCAGAACATTAGGTACGTGTTGTTTGAATCTACAAGAGATAAAGATAAAATCCCATTGATTGTATACCTGTTTACAGGAACTCATCTAACTGTAGTTATTCATTCTGACCTCTTCATCTTGTCCTCTTTTTGTGTTGCTGTACAACCTCTGAACCTTCATATGGTTTTATTTTATTGATTGTAAATTTATGGAACAAGCATCCCAAAACAGTCATGGGTAACTCATTCCACGGTTTATGTGTGTGTCATATGTCAGTTATGTTTTAGTTTAAAGGCATTGGCACTCTGGTGAAGGCAGCCATCAAATGTACTGCAGCCAGCATGGATGTTATTTATAGGATAAGCTGATTCACCAGCACATGACAATTTGCATTTAAACGGACCAATCAAATGGAGAGCCTGACAGGAGGGCACCAATCACAAGGAGTGTATGATGGTGGTGAGCCAATCACTTAGAGTGTGTGATAGGAGGGCACCAATCTCATGGAGAGCATGGTAGGAGGAACCAATTACGTGGAGAGTCTGTAAGGAGGAAGCCAATCATGTGGAGGGTCTGTAAGGAGGAAGCCAATCACGTGGATGCGTTTAGACCTATGTCATCACCTGGCAGCTACCTTGTGTATGTGTGTTTGTGTGTGGGCACATGTGTGCCACTGTGAGTCCAAGTGTACTCTGTGTCTCCCCCTGGGGACGTGCAGGATGTCACGCGTGGCACATCACAGTGACAGGAAGCGGTGTGAACATCTGGCAACACGTTTCATGACAAGAAGCTTACTCCCCTCACTTTTACCTGCATTCTATTCCTCTCCCGTCTCCCCTCACCCCATCTCTCCCCCTTCTCTCTCTCCCCCCCAGCTCGGGTGTGTGATGGCGCCATGCTTCGCTGCCAGAACGGGGGAACGTGCCACCAGCAGCAGCAGTGCCACTGTGCCCCGGGTTTCACGGGGGTCCTGTGTGAGAGTCCTCGGTGCCAGGGCCCCGGGCCCTGCGATGGGTACCCCTCGTCTGGGCAAGGATCAATCCACCGCCGCCTCCTGCTGAATAGCCTCCACCCGTTCCTCCAGGTCTGTCGTGGTCTCCTCGCTCTACTGGTACCCCAGGTGGTCATGGCTGGGGGGTTCTGCTGAGAGACGTATTCATAAACGAGCGGCCAGTAAACCTTGGACTCGAAATTGGAGAGCTCTATTTGGATTGCTCTAATTGGCCTGGATGTATTTTGAAAAGACTAGAGAAAGACATCTCTTGGTGGGATTACATATCGGGACTGCTGCAAATCTTCGGGAATTGGATGTTTTGGACCCAGATGGGAGCCTCCAGGTTACTTATAATGTGCCCCTGGCTGGGGATTGACCAAGGATCCTTTTTTTGTTTGAAAAGCCACTATGACCTCAAGGGTGACTTGCTTGACTGGTGAAAAACTGAGGGGCTAAATGAAGAAATGCTTGTAGTCCAACTGAAAAACATACAGAACACAACTTCAAACAATCTTATTGGACAATCCGACAAGGGTAGTGCAATATGTATGGAACAATCTGACAAACAGGCTACGGCTGCAGGTGCTGGCGAAACCAGTTTGGACTTAGAAACCATTGACACTGTTGGGATTCATCAGCAACAGACTGGGAATCTTTACAGATGTTATTCTACATCGGCCAACCATGTTAACATTGTACAAAACAAGAAGAAATCCTGTGGGTGGAGCAACCCTGTGTCCAAATGTATCGCAAGAATGTGAGGACTCCTTAAAACAACGTGGTTTGATGTTTTATTACACCGTGTTGTGCCGTATTGTGAACCTAAGTTCAAGCAATTGTTGTTCACTTCTGGGTTTGGCAAAGGCTTACGTTAACAAAAGCAAACTAAATACTATTGCTTTGCACTGGGATTGTCCATCGTTCCGGATCCATACAGTACAAGTTGCCCCTAGAGGACAATATAGCTTCCACGTTCCGCTAGGTCCAGTCGTAATCCAGTACCTTTAGAATGGTCACATCCTTGCATATTCCCGATGAGAAGAAGTGAAGATCAGTCCTGGTTGGTTTGTGTCCTTGCCCGCTTCCTATTCCTTGTTACCATCCTTTTTGTTCCACAACTGATAGTCCTCCTACCTGTGCTTTGGTGACTCTTACGTGGTTTTTGTTATACTCGGAAAAGGTCTTTTTTTTTGGGTCAAATACTGCAGGTTTTCTGTTCCAAGCCCTCCTGAATACTGGTCAACTTGGAGAAGAAGAGTACTGCAGGTTTTCTGTTCCAAGCCCTCTTGAATATTGGTCAGCTTGGAGAAGAAGAATACTGCAGTTTGTTTTGTGGGAGGAAGCAGCTTCATAGTCATGGCAACGCTTGTTGAGCTCACTTGTATTGGATAACACTGATGTAATATATTGTACTGTAGCTGTATTTACTTTTTTGTACAAAACAAAAGATATTTTCATGACTTTAAGTAAACGATAAAAATGTATTAATTTTTGGTTTTGTATCGTTCCATTGGCTGGCCTGGGGAGGCAGGGAAACATTTAAAGATGTCTACGACTCAGATTGCATAAATAAATTGTTTTATTATTTCTGAAATTTGTTTATTTTCAGCAATGAATGCGGGTTAATTGCCTTGCTCATGGACAAAATCTCACCAGTTTGGAGATTTGAACCAGCAAACTTCCATTTACTGGTGGAAATAGGTGGTTTGCACACCTTTTAAAAGTCTCAACCAATTAAGAATTAGGTAAAAACCATTTTATAATAAAAGCCTGTGCCAAAGTTTGCCTTGAATTAGCCAGTGAATCCTAATTAACAGTCACCGTCACATTACCACAGAGTGGAAACTTGATAGGCCAAACACGACTGTGCTGTCTCCACAGACAATGTCTGGAACATTCTTAACACTGTCAATGGCATTTCATTTCTCCACTTCAAAATAACTAAACCGTGACCCCAAAACCAAAACACGCAATGAACCGCGGGTTGGTGAACCGTTACACCCCTAATTTAAACCCTCGCCCCGCTGGGTGTACGTCGCCGAACCGTCTGAAGGAGAATGCAACACAGGCAGGAGTCCAGCTGAGAATGGTAATCAGATATAATCCGTGAATCTGTTGTGGAATAAAAGAGGTTCTGCTAAGCGTTAATGAGTCACTTTGGGTGTGTTCCAATATTTCACCCAATTCCCTATTTACTGCACTACATACAGCACATATCAAAAGTCTACACACCCTTTCTGAAAATGCAAAGGTTGGAAATATTTCACCTTGAGTAAAGTAAACGCCATTTATTGAGATATGTTTTGTCACCAACGGAAGGAAGCTGAAGTTTAAGAAGATTTGCACATTTTAACACAATGTTAAAATGATCCAACATTCTCAGACACAGTAATCAACTAAATGGCTTGAAAAACGGAAAGCTCTATGTCCTTGAATGGTCCAGTCAGAACCAGACCGAATTCCTACAGCCCATCTGTGGACTGATGTACAGTAGGCTGTACACAGAAGATTTGACTGAGCTAGACTCCTCAACAAAGAGTGGAGAAAAAAAATGCTAAATCCAGGTGTGCTACGTTGACAGAAAACATAGATCTGAAAAGACTTCCTGCTGTGATCCAAGCAAAAGGTTCTTCACTTAAAGACTGTTGGTTGAAATGATTAAAGGTGAAAGAAGGTCAGACAGGGTGTGTTGGGATTTCAGCCTTTATAAACGAAAAGCTGCCTTTTCAAAGAGGGACACCTGATATCAACTTATGGGTTCAGGGTGCATAAGGCAGAGCCAGTCAGAAACACCCGTCCCTGGAATGGACGGACCTTTGGCCAAGTGGAGGCGGGACGGGAGGAGGTGAAAGCCTGGGGAGTCCGTTGGCTCCTGTGTCCTCCTCAGGTCGAGGCGCTGAGAGTGGCGTCTGGGTGCTCGCGTTTTAACTTCTGAGGCTGGGGCGGAGAGCTTGTTAGCGAGGACGCTTTTAGACGTGACTAATCTGCACATCACACACTAAAGGCAAGCACGCACACACACACACACACGCGCACACACACGCTAGCCTAGTCCTTGAGTTCTGTCTCTGTCGGCACCATGCTGGTCGTTTAGATGAAAGTGCCTTGTATCAAATCACCACAGCAGACCTGGGTTCAAACGCAACTTGACATCTCTCACATACTCCTGAGGGTCCTCTTGGCCCGCCTGCAGTACCAAAGGGGTAGTGCTCTGGTCCGAGTAGCACACTACGCAGTATAGGAAGGGTTTGGGACTCCCCCCCCGGGTGTTTTGTGTCTGGCCAGCCATAGGCTCAGCGGCTTCCTGGTGGAGACCGGGAGGCTCGTAGTGTTAGCAACACAATATCCATATTCAATTTAGCGCGGTGGCAGCTCACCGTCTGCAAAACACTACACCTGTCCTGCTCTTGAGAGACACGCCGGAGTTGTTCAGGGACGGGGAGAGAGTTAGCTAAACTTTCCCCCTTGTTGGTGTTTGTCATGCCGTTATTGTGGGCTCATCTATAATAAGCCACCGCTTATCCCCTGGTTCACAGTTGGAGAAATGCAGAGGATTATTTAAATATTCATCGTGTTTATGCTAGGAAGGGGAGGCAAAATGACTGGCTAATTCTAATGTTTTCCTCAGGCTTGTTTTTCAGATCATACGTGGCACGTAATTGGGATTTCATCCATGTAATTCGGAAGGTTATTCTGGGGATTTCAATGCTAATGCCCCTGTTTCACCTCTGCAGGGGTGCAAGGCGTCTACCTCAGTGACACACAGCTGTAAGCCTTCCACCAGCATTCGGTAGTTGGTATTCACACTTGCAGACGCTCCTAACCGCTTTCGTTGGGTGCAACAGCATTTAATATTGTGTCCTTTTCAGCCACTGGAACTGTCAAATATAGCAATTGTATCACTACACGATAACCTGATTTCACAGATGGACCTCTAAGAGGCTAAAGTACAGGGGATGCCATGTAATGTAATGACAATGCTTATGTTTCTCTTTTACTAGACAGACGCAGTGTACGAGATACTGAAACAATAAACAACACACAGACAAACAGTACAAAGCATAATGAAATAATACAAACGAGACAGTACACAACATAATGAAACAATACAAAACACACAGACAGTACACAACATAATGAAACAATACACAACACACAGACAGTAAACAAACAAAAAGCACACAACATATAGAAACAGTACAAAACATGTAGAAACAGTAGACAACACAGAGTGCCAGTCCTTTTATTAGTCCTGGGCTAGGAGCAGCTCCATTACAAAGACTAGTGTCCCACAGAACAAATCAATACCTGCTGTCCCAAGGGACTCAATGTCCCAGCCTGGTGACCCTGGAACCAGCTCCCAAAGGGCTCAGCGTGTTTTGACCTAACGTGAGGTTTCACCTTCATTTCAAAATTAATTTAAAACAAATCTTGCAAGGGTTTGATCTGTCATGTGTGATTAGACACGTGGGGTTAAAGGGAACATGCACGTTCACTCACATGCACACACAGACCTGTCCTCTGTACCAAGCAGCTGGGAACTGATCCAACCATCCTCCACAGCACAGTAGCAGTTGTATCGTGCCTTGTCCTTAACGGCTTGTTCTGTAGTACTAAAGGCCTGCCACTGTGCTGAGGCAGGATTGGCCCAATCAGTTGACCCTTGTTAATTAGGGTAAAAGCTGTCCATATTATAGTTGACATTTATTGGTCAAATCGTTGAACAGTGAAATGTCTTTTAAATTAAGTGCTGTTTTACAGGGACAGGGAGCCAATCCCCTAACAACACGTAATGTCTCAACTTTAAACCCATTTCTGGCATCAAGCCCAACTGTAAGCTCTTTCCTAAACCAAATTCCTCGATGACCGGAAAACCTTGTGGCGACCAATTTGACTACCTTTGTGGCTCCCTAACTGCCATCCCACAGGATTCCATAGTTGTGTCCTGAATACAGACTCAAGCTACATTAGCAGCCAGAAAGCCTAAGTGTTTTCTTGTAATATATATCATTGTTTATGAACATTATTGTTGTTATGTTTCTTATCACACCCTCTTGGAGGTTATTATTTATGGATCATATGGCTCAGGCATCCATAAATAAAGGAAGCTGTTTCCCAGGTGTACAAATACACGCACACACACACCCAAGACAGACTTTGAATAAACATCAAACACTAAATGAAAAACATTTCCAGTGCACATCTGTGGTGATGGATTCAGTGTGTGGCGCTTTAGACGATCACTTTTCACAACAGAGTTGGATGTCAAGGCAACATGCTACGTTGCTAAGTCTCATTGGACAATCACAATTCTGACTGTGATCAGCACTGACGAGTCACGTTGTGGCGCAGTCCGGGATCACATCGATTTCAGTGTGTGTATGTGTGTGGTCTGGTGGATTGCGATTAGATTTTCTGACTAAATAGAAACACCCCAAATAAAATATTTTTCTTGGAACTGCCATGAATATAATATCTACCAATTCCCGCACCCATATATAGTACGCATTCGCCCGGAGAATAATGACTGTTACAGTGTACATTATTATTAAACATCTGTCTTAGGGCGCTACCAACATTAATTTGTTGAAGAATAGATCGTTTGGAAAACCCTGTAACGCTAGTTATTTCACATTTGCCAAATGTGTTTCTGAGACCTTTTCGTCGTCAAGCAATCATCTGTCAGCGGAAACGGTTTTAAAAATGTTAACTTGTGTATTAAGCGCATTCATATATTAACCACTGTGGTAGAACATATTTAAAAAATCTTTGTATACATCGAGTTTTATAAACGGGGAATTATGGTATTAGTCTAAATCCTTATAATTACAGGAATGTCTAGACCACGTTTCACACAAGCTGAAGAATCTTGTAAAATACCATGTACATATGAAACCATATTATGTATTTCTGAATTCAACAAATGTGTCTGAATAGGGCTTGAAATGATTAGTGACGGACTGATGGACTGACTACCCACGGTTAAATATCGTAGTGGTCCGAGTAAAGTTGTAGTTAGACTAAAACTTCGCTGACCTCAAGCTTCAGTAGCCACGGTATAGCCTAAAGTAAAACTGTTTATGGTTATATTGCGATGGACGAAATGCACCTCGATTTCGATTGATTGCGATTTACATAGCGTAGTACTTAGCTATTCAACTGCCATTGTTTTATAAAGAAACGAATCCGCCTCGGAGTGATTGGAGTCATTGTTTTCATTATAGGTAGGCCAACTGTATAGCTATTAGCTAGCCATCTACAGTCATCTCTTTCTAATTAAAAGGGTTGAATGTAGTGTAGCAAACCCCGTTGTTTGTGTGGATGTTGGCTAATGTAGGGAAGCCATTTCGAGAACCGAGTTTCGACTAATTGGTTTGACATTGCAGAAGTAAACAGACACCACATCTCACATGCAAGATCACTTGGTTTAAAAAAAAAGGGTACTGGTTGAAAACACAGTCTGCCACAAACTGCAGACGGAATCCAGCCAGGTGCCAAAACATTAATCCCTTCTGATCGCGGCATGCAGAATAAGGCTTGCCTGGTTCATTTGCTTGTTAAAATATTCTGACAATTTAACTATAACAGACTTATTAAAATAGTTTTCCTGTCTAAAAATAATAAAACAAATATGACCATAGCTAGTGTGGAATTCATTATTAAAGATATTAGGTGTGGACTGAAATCATGTTGTTGAGGAGTAGACTCCTAAAAAAGTAGGCTCGAGGGTTAATAAGTTACTTGGGACATTCCATAAGAGGGAGGGGGGTCAGGAAGTTAGAAGGATAAAACAAAGGACACTGTTTATCTAAGAACCTATAGATTAACTTTTAGGCTGACCACCACACATGGGACTGATCAAGTGACCCAGGAAAAGGAGAGGAGGGGGACTGGCCAGAAGGGTCCGGCAGACTTCCTGGCGCCGGACACAACAA
>JACXGK010012469.1:0-14268 GCA_016801125.1 Novumbra hubbsi | reverse complement strand
CAAAACATCTATACGTAGCAGTGGAGATCTGCATAGTATCTTGTTTGAATCGACACTGGGGGGTGAGCAAACAGGAACCTAAGTAGGGAAGGTGAGTAGGTAATGAGGGACAGGTGCGAACAGTTGGCAGTGTGCTTGATGACTGGGTGATTAGTGACGGTGAAGGGCACGTCGCCCACAGGCCACTAGAGGGGGTGGCTGAGCCAGAACATAGTCCAGTCAGGGTGGAACCCTGATAATGACAGCATCTGTATAGCTTCTTGGTGGAATTGTTTGTTTTCACATAGAGCGCTCCTGCAAAATTCACATCTGTCACATGATGAGCATTCAGTTATAATGTTTTTGGGTAATGGCGCTGTGGCCTTTCTGTAATTTTAAATAGTGTCTCTTACACTAGAAAGCATTATTTTCTCATGAGAGGACTTTATCCGCATTTCAGAGTATCAGTGTTAGTTGGGAAGAACCCTAGGGCGCTGAATGCGAAATTGGACTGTTACCGTCTTTCTCTTACACTAAGTAGTTCATGTTTTTACAGATTGTCTTTAGTTCTTTGATTCAGGCTTTTGCATGTTTTAAGTATTTTGAGTAGGTTTATTCCTGTATTTTTCTGTCTCAAACAGTTTGTCAGCAGTCAGTTCACTTTGGCCCTTTCTTTTGTTTGAGCATTAGCTATGAATGTGTTCATCCTGGTAGTCATTATGTTTTCATTTTGCTGGGCGCTTCAAACTCTAACAGCAGTTCAGTCTGTTTTGTTTGCAGTGAATTGTACAGTAACCTGGCTATTTGACATTAGTTCTCTGTTTACCTTTTCTTGAATCTTGTGTAATCAGTCTTCTCCGATTGGGTGATGTAAAAGCTCTGGGTCCTTTCCATCATAGCAGGATGTGTGTCAGATTCTGGACAGTTTGTCCTCTTTTAGGGAGATTGGCTTGATTTGTTTTTCCTCCAATGGGTGATTGAAGCTGCAAATTCAATGCAGCGCAATCACATTCTATTCAGTTTTCAGTGTTTGCTAGTCTCGCTACCCTGAAACACGTTTCAGTAGCTGCATATTTGTTCTGTACCACCTTGGTATGGTAATCTGGGGTAGTTTTAAACACCACTGTTGCCATTCTCATATCAGATAACAAAGTCATCTTTTTCACACACCTTCAGTGCCAATGTGTATTCCGTACTTCCCTCCCACTGTCCTCCCACGTAGTTTTTAGCTCAGGAGAGTAGGCCATCCATTTGCAGATGCCCTTTCTAAGAGTAAGCCTCTTTTACATTGTGTGAACTGTCCATGAAATCATCTAAATGTTCTGTCAATGTCTTTACAACATGTGTTGTTTATGTTTTGTATTGTTTCAGATGCTTCCTGATTGTAGCTGCAAATTCCAAAACTCTCTGGAAATTCCAAACACCACCTTTGACATTCTGAACATTCTCAGCACCGGCCAATTTTTTCCATTTGATGGGCCTTTGAACTGCAAGAATCGCACAGCATCTTTGTCTCTCTCTGCCAAAGATATCTGCAGAAAACAGCCTTATTGCTGACTGCAATTAATGTGATCTTGTATAGCTTAAACTTTATCAGTACGCTGAGCACATCTGCTTTCAGTTTTGTTCCTGTAAGAAGACAGTCATTGAGGGATGGACAGTCATCTTTATGGAACAAGGTGTCCAATCTTTTGTTTTGTTGTCACCTTGTCCTCTCAGAATACTGCATGTGGAGATAAGTTGTGTTTCAAATTGCATGCAATTGTAGAGCCTCCTTTACATCTGGATTTTGCATTTTCCTGCTTCTGATACCCAGAGACTCAAGTTCCCAGAATGCACATAGTGGCTTTGCAATTAGTGTGCAAGTGAGATAAGCATACATGGTGCCTCAGAGACATTTGACAAGGACACTGGAACCTGCACTGAACATCCAAAGGGTCCTCATCATCACCTGGAAAGTCTGCAAGCTGCATTCACTATCTCTTGAGGTCATGCTGAATTTGCATGAACCTTTATCACATTTGTGGGGTTTCAGTTGCTTCCACTTTAATAGTTCACTCTTTGTCCCAGACATTACTCAAAATGACCTTCACATTGTTGGTTTGTGAAGTTACTAGAGCAGAGGAACCGTGTGAAGGGTAAGTGGCTCTTGTCTGAGTGCTGGTAGCTTCTAGCTCTTCACAAGGTTTTAATTTACAAAGCATATCTGTCTATTAAGCAACTAGCTATCTTCCTTCCTCATGAGCCTTCTGCCAATGCCTTTGCAGTTTGTTGTAACACAGTATTTGTTCCATCTTTTTTCATTTCACTAAGTGTAAAATGACAGAAGAAACAACACCATCTTTAGAAGTATTGGGAAGCTGTGCCTAACTCCTCTTACCATTCCACACAGAAATGGGATATCTGCTTCCACAAGTTGCACATAACACGCCCTTGACTTTATATTATTTTGCAATGTGTTTTTGACCTAAATATAAAAAGCATGTTACCATTCTCTTACGCCTGTACTGTTACAGAAAAAACTGTTGTGTGTCATTTGGCTGGATATGTGCAGTGCAGTAGCAGATGGTTTACTGGGTCTTTTAGTTTTAATTCCAATATAATTAAAACTGTTCATGTTTTGCTGTCCGGCTGGTTGCATGATCTTGTCATTTGTTTTGCTCTAAGCCTCATTTATTTCTCACTTCCCCCGACTATAGTCAATAGCCTTGTCATCGGGAACCATCTGCAACTTGGGTATAGTAGGCATCCATAGGTTTTCTGACGCTACACTTAGTGACTCTTAGCACCTAATCTGAAATTCACATTCATCATATAGCTGCCTCAATTAATTTATGTCAGAGTATTTCTTCCCTGGAATCGATTCAGCAGCTTTGACATATGAACACTGTTCACAATATCTTTTCTTATAAATCTATTCTTGTTTCACCATAATTACTGAATGACCGGTTTGGCGTCTGTCAGTGATGGTCTGGGGAGGCATATCCTTGGAGGGTTGTGCAGACCTTCACGGGTTAGCAAATGGTACCCTGACTGGTGTTAGGTACTGAGATTAAATCCTTAGACCCATCGTCAGACTGCTGGTGCAGGACACTGCCCAGCCTCATGTAGCCAGAGTGTGTAGGCAGTTCCTGGATGACGAAGGCATTGATGCTGTTGATTGGCCCCTCACATTCCCCAGGCCTAAATCCAATTGAGAACCTCTTGGAGGTCATGCATTGGGGCATACAATGCCGCCAAGTATCGCCAAAGTGTCCAGGAGCGCACTGATGCCCAGGTCTGTGAGCAGATCCT
The DNA here is from genome assembly GCA_016801125.1 of Novumbra hubbsi. NCBI lineage: Eukaryota > Metazoa > Chordata > Actinopteri > Esociformes > Umbridae > Novumbra > Novumbra hubbsi. The sequence continues at coordinate 10,995 of JACXGK010012469.1, read as the reverse complement.
CCAGAACACCATCCACCATCTCATAAGGAGCATGCCCTGACAAGTTTGAGAGTGCATACAGGCACATACACACTACAGAGTAACATCATGAGTTGCTGTGATCAAATGAATGCAAGTTGGAACAGCCCTTGACTTCAGTTGTTTACTTCGGTGTGAGTTTGAATCCAGCCCTCAGTGATTTTGGTTTCCATTAGCCATTTTGTTCTCACCAAGTTACGCAATGTACAGTAAAGATTTTGATATTTATTATATTTGGTTAATTTTTTATATATACAATATTTATTTATATTTCATCTTGTTTGCTTAGTTATAACGTATCTATAAAATCTCTAGTGGATCTTTCACTTTGTCTACCTGCTTCTCTGTGTGACCTACCTAATGTGGACTAAATCTTCTGTGTGAATTTTACTGAAGTAGAGAGCACACAAGCACTACTACAATCAATGCACAGTCCATAATTTAATTCTATTTAGTCTGATGACATTGGACAAAATTCTTCCATGAAACAAGTATGGTCTCAGACTGAAATCTTTTAAAACAATGCCTATGTAATAGAACTAAAACAGAGTCAAATACTGTTGCGGAAAAAGCCTTCAACCAAAGCCTATTCCCAACTTGTTCTCTATAGCCTGTGGAGTCCAGGGCCCAGGTTAAAACATGTGCACTACTTAGTTAATATGGTGTAATTTGAGATGTATTCTAATAGCAAGAAAACAGAAAGGTGATAGAAATGGATGAATCTGAAAGCTGATAGATAATCGTCAGTCCTTTTCCTACTGTACTTTGGAGTGTAGATAAACAAAAGTAATCCAAAAAACATGATATTTGGTGAAAAGAAAGAGGAGACATTGACTTTGAAAATATGACTGATCATGCATAAAATAAATATTTTAGTTAAGGAAAGTGATCATATGAAGCCATTAATTATCACATAGTTTTTGTCTCTTTTTCAAATTATAATGATAACAGAAATCACCCAAATGGCCCTAATCAAAAGGGTTTACATACTCTTGAATGTTTGGCCTTGTTACAGACACACAAGGTAAAATACACAGATTAAAATTGGCATTTAAAGGTTAATGTCCCACACCTGCGGCTTTTTAAATTTCAAATAGTGTCTGTGTATGTAGTCAATGAGTTTGTTAGCTCTCATGTGGATACACTGAGAAGACTAGATACTGAGCCATGGGGAGCAGAAAAGAACTGTCAAAAGACTAGTGTAACAAGTTAATGGAACTTTATAATGATGGAAAAGATGAAAAGATAAAAAGATGTCAGAAAACGCCAGTCAAGAAAATGCCAGTCAGTACTGTTCAATCACTTGAAGTGGAACATTTGGGATCTCTTGATACCAAACCAAGGTCAGGTAAACAAAAAAAACGCCACAACTGCCAGAAGAATGGTTCGGGTAACCTCTGGAGAAATACAGAACTCCACTACCAGCTTTTTAAACGATAAAACTGAACAAGTCAGTCATTCAGTATTTTTACCTAAAGTAAAAGCACGGTGCATGTTTTCATCTGTGTTTATCATGACACTCAATAATCAAATATATTCATATTGTAGCCAGCATCTAATTAGCAGAACAATACAATTGAACAAGTTATTAAAAACAGCAGTTGCGTGTACCGAGTCAATAACAAGGTTTGTTTAGAAATAACTATTTGTTTACTAACTACATATCACTTGGCAAACATTTAACTGATTCCCAAACCTGAATTGCTCATCTCACACTCCCAGTGCACAGATGACTTCTACATGTTCACTGGGAATGAATAGTAGCAGTGCTTCCTCTGTGTTTTCCACGGGTAGGTGTATCATGGGCTAGAAAGAGAGTGCACGAGCAGAGCACAGAAAAAGTTACCTGCGTGGCACACTCGTAATGACATTTTGCATAATACTAAGAATATAACAAAATAACTAGAAGGTATCGCTTTCAAGGTTTGACCAAAGAAAATTATTCTGAACAGCAGAAAACAACATTGCCAGATATAGATATGAATAGTTTGGATATTTGGAATAATATAAACTTGCTTAGTAGTTAACTTCAGGAAAATACTGTTATTCTCAAGTTCATACATTCTCTGTAAAAACTGAGACTGGGGTTAATTAATATTTAGTAAATAATTAATAGTTACCTATTACCTATACATAACTTTGGTGATGTCAATGGATTACAGACGTGCTGCAGTTATTGAAAGCAAAGGATTTGCAACTAAGTATTAAGTCTTATTCACTTAAATATATTTTAAATCTGTTCCAATACATTTGCTCACATAAGAAATGGGTGGGTTCGAACAAAAGGTGTTATTTTCTAAGCTTTTCTGTGCATCAGATCCAGATGTAAATACCTGGAAAAAAAAGCTGAAATGTTGACCTCTGGTATCACATTCATCTTTGATGTCAAGCCCAAATGTTTTCAGTCTACAGCAAAAATAAAGGAATTGGCCTCACTGTTCCAATACTTTTGGAGGGCACTGTATGTGCAGTTTGGGTTCACATTGAGCTGAATTCAACACATTTGTATGATTTGTAAAACAAATTGTTATATATTTGTTACATTTGTTATAGGCCTACAGTATAACGACAACAAATAAACAACAAATCCCGATTTATTTGCTACCTGTTTGTACTGTTCAACTCTGGTCTGTACTAGATTAACTCCTGAAAGAAACAATTACAATTGTCTCCTAAAATCTTTTCTTTTTAAGAAGTCATCTTAACTAGGATCATTGAGAGTTATCATTCCTGAAGCAAGAGTTAATTGCTTGTTACAGTTACCAGACATAGACAATGTGTAATAATTGTATTCAGTTTTTTAAACAGGAACTAAAACAGACTTAATAAAAGCCGAATTGGAATTACAATTCGAATTGGAGTTTGGAGAATGTCCCTAGTAAAGAGTATCTTTCCTAAGGAAATCAGAGAATATTTAATTCCCCCAACCTAGTTTACACAGCCCTCTCCCACCACACAGGCATTAGTGTGAGTAAGTCACCCCGGGTGTCCTAGCTTCAGTGTCTCTCTTACAGTTTTAAATTCAGTAAACATTCCTCAAAGTTGATCACAAAGAACAGAACCAGATGCACAATTAGTACTCAGTATCAGTTAAAATATAGTAGTAAGAAATAACACCTACTACTTGCCCCATTTCCATTTTCTAGTGTATGGGGTCAACATGATTTTCTTATTCAATTAACAAACAAAGAAAATAACAATAATATTCTTAAAGCTATTAGTCTTCTGAACAAACCAGGTCTTACTTTGCTGGGCAAAATAAAAATATAATGTAAGATATACTCTACAATTATCATGTTAGACTTTACATCAAATTTACAATCTCCAAAAAACGATTAAAACAAATACTGTGAATATGGGGCATAACGGATACCAATACGATGTCATAGCTTTCCAAACAGGAAAAACTATTTGTCATAACGTTTTATATGCTCCCATTTAATTGACTTTGAAGTCTGAGCACACCTCTTATAATCCTTTATGATACAAATCATGAACTGCCATACCTCCCCCATATTATCTCATCATTAGTGGCCAACTCATGTGAGATAATACCAGGAGATGCCCAAAAAGAAAAGAAACTGTCACGTCTCCCTCTAGGGACGTGCCTTCATCTCGGTGTGTGGTAAGCCGGCGCGCAACGTTGCCGGAATTCTAGTTACCACCGTTCATGTTGTCCTGTTTCCCATGTCCTGTGAACCTACCCCTCCCTAATCATCAACAGAAACAGAGTAATCAGGCTCGAATCGAACATGCAAATAAAGCAGACAGACTGCGTGTACACCAAAGTAAGGGCAAAAACAGAAAAGAGTGTCATGGCTGCCAGAAACACAAAAGCAAACCACAAAAAAACAAGTTTTAACCATCCAAAGCAAATAAAAGTGAACTAGGCCATGTATCTATGGAGAAACATGTTTAAGCTATTTGACCCACATGGATTCAGACTATTTTGAAATTCAGTCCTCCAAGGACATAGTTTTGTCATTAATGTTAAAAACTACAGGCAAGCGGAAAAAGCAAAAGCAAAAACACAGTCAAACAATGACACTGTACCATCATTAAAGCCAGCAGGAAATAACTTGTTTTTAATACAATTGATCAAAAAGCCCTAAAGGAAACAGTTTGTCATCTTAAAGCGTCCACATGTTGTCTCGACACCCTGCCATCTGTCATTTTTAAAACAATTTTTAACTTTATAATAATGGACCTACAGCAAATACAGATTTTTTTTCCAAGATCCCTAAAACAGCTGCCATTAAACGGAAAAAAGAGAAAACTGGGTGCATCTAAATTAAACAACTATAGACCTATTTCAAGTTTCTCTTTTATAGCCAAGATCGTTGAGAAGGTTGTCTTCAATCAACTCAGCAACTTTTTGAACTCAAATGGTCTCCTAGACAAATTTCAGTTAGGCTTCTGACCTCACCACAGTATTGATTAAAGTTCTGAATAATATACGGCTGAATACCTATTCATATCTGTTCTACTAGAGTGCTGCATTTGATACTGTAGACCACAGAACTCTTGTCGACAAGCTGGAAAATTGGGTAGGACTTTCCAGGACAGTCCTTAATTGGTTTAGGTCTTATTTGGATGGTCGAAGTTACTTTGTCACTATCGCAATCACAAATCTGATAGGGTGGCTATGACATGCGGAATTCCCCAGGGATCAGTTTTCGGACCGCTTCTCTTCAATGTGTATATTCTACAGAACAACAATATCAACTACCATAGCTACGCAGATGATACTCAAATATATATGGCTCTCGAATTGTCGGACTACAGCTCAATAGACTCATTGTGTCACTGCATAGAACAATTAAATACCTGGATGAACCAACATTTTCCACAATTAAACCAAGATAAAACTGAGATTATTGTACTTGGCAACACAAACAACAGAACAAGTATGACTAAAAAGCTTGATTCTCAGGCCCTAAAGACCAGAGACCAAGTGCGTAATCTTGGTGTTTTAATAGACTCTGACCTAACGTTCTCCAGTCAAATCAAAACGATCGCCAAAACAGCATTTTATCATCTTAGAAAAATAGCTAGAATCAAGGCCATGCTGTCTCCTGAAGACCAAGACAAGCTTATCCATGCTTATATCTCTAGTAGAGTTGACTACTGTAATGGGCTCTTAACTGGACTTCCCAAATAGACTATAAAAAGCTGCAGCTCATTCAAAATGCTGCAGCAAGAATGCTAACCGGGACCAAGAGAACCGAACACATTACTCTGATTCTTAAATCTTTGCATTGACTTCCAGTCAGTTATAGAATAGATTTTAAGGTGATGCTTTTAGTCTATAAATCACTGAATGGTTTAGGGCCTGAATACGTATCTGATATGTTTGAATAATATCTACCAAGCAGGCCTCTAAGATCTATGAATTCAGGCCAGCTAGTAGAGTCCAAACTAAATATGGCAAAGCGGCATTTAGTAGCTATGCAGCACACAACTGGAACAAGCCACCAGAAGATCTTAGACATACCCCAAACCTATCCATTTTGAAGTCTGGTTTAAAAACACTTTTTGACCTCACAATGTGCCCCTATACCAGACTTTTTTAATTTTCATTACTTTTTGTATCTGTACACTTCAAAATTTCATGTCTGTTTTAATCAAACTGTTAAATAGTATTTCTCTTTTAATGTCCTTACTATCTTCTGTAAAGGCATTTAATTGCTTTTATGCCTGAATTGTGGAATATAAATTACCTTGATTGATTGATACTTTATTTTTATCAGAAAACCCACACATTTAACCAGAAAGTAAAATATTAAATGGCTCACTCGGTTAGTTGCACTGCTGGCAGGTAACAGCTCAAAACGGAATAGCAAATTCTAATTCAGGCCTTATATGCTTGGACTAAGGAGCCAAAAGCCAACCGCACCAGACATGGCGTGTGATGCACAACGCTAAAAACGATGTACCCAATGGAACCTGGATTCCACCACTGATCCTTCCCAGATGAGGAGAGAGAAAACATGATATCCGAAACATTGTTTGTTTAATTAGAGGACCTCAAGAGTACAGCCAATGTGAACAGAAAATGATTAATGCAAAAGCACCCAAGATCACTCCCAAACAGCTGTACGCATGTCAGGAAACAGCACCACTAAAACATTAGGCAGCCCTAACTGCAACCTCGTAAAATACACATATTACCTGTGTTACGTTTCCCAGTGTCTGTGTTGCTGTGTGTTTGTGTTTGTGTGTGTTCAGCTTGTTCCTTTTGTCTGCACAGGTGTCGTCAATTAAGTTGATCTCCTTCCCGTTATTGCGTTCAGCTGGTTCTCGCCCTCATCATCCAATCACATCCTTCCATCCGCCATTCAAAAACCCTGCATTCACACCTCATCTCATCTCTGTTCTTCTATGATCTCTGTTAAACGCTTGTTTGTTTGTTGGAGTGGACTAAATTAGTTAGTGTGCGTTAGTAGGGAGTTGGGGTTTTGTCTGGTTCCTGTTCTGTTTAAGTTGTATATTAGTCTTTGTGGTTTTGACCCTGGTGTCTTTTTGTTTAACTTGTAATCCTCTGTTTGTTCCCAAGGGGGAAGGGGGCCGCACCCTGGGAGTGTGTAGGCAAGAGGCCCGCGGGTATACATCTCTGTAGGTACTGACTGTCTATACACACTAGGTAAGACCTTGGCAGACAACCCCTTGTGTTTATTAGAGTAGCCAGGGAAGTTATTTTATTCTATTTGTTTTGGTTAGGGGGTTTCTGGTTTTACTTTTTTTTGGTACCGTCCAGCCCCTATCCCCACTTTTACCAGGTTTGTTTGTCTGGGTGAATAAATACCCCTGCACAGTACCTGTTTGTGTGTTTTCTTTTCCCTGGCACTCCCCATGACCCCATACCTTATTTCTATAATTTAACACGGGTGTTCATGTACAGCGGGGTGTTACACTCCCTTTCCCAAAGGCGTACATAACACCTGAAAATGTGATCCCTCATGCACAGGAAAACCCAAACCAATTGCTGAAAAATACAATATTTAAGAACAATCGGTGCGTGCGCAAATACTGCTCCATTAACCTATTTTAGCTCTTGTCAGTTACACCAAACCACAGATTGTCCAACAACCCTGGACTTATAGGAAAAATATAGGAGTGCAGCAGGGGCAGTCTGGTCATGGAACAAATTAACTTCATAACCACAATTTCAATCAACTCAAAATATCCAAACAACACTATGCATGGCATAGGAATTTCGTATGAGTGCTGCCAGCATTACTGCAGAGGTTGAATGGGTGGAGGGTCACCCTGTCAGTGCTCAGACCATACCCCACACACTGCATCAAATCAGTCTGCATGGCTGTTGTCCCAGAAGGACATTTTCACTTAGGGGTGTACTCACTTTTGTTGCCAGCGGTGTAGACATTAATGGCTGTGTGTTGAGTTATTGTGAGAGGACAGCAAATGTACACTGCTATACAAGCTGTACACTCACTACTTTACATTGTAGCAAAGTGTCATGTCTTCAGTGTTGTCCCATGAAAAGATATAATCAAATATTTACAAAAATGTGAGGGATGTACTCTTGTACTTTTGTGAGATACTGTATATATAGTTAAATAAACTCATGACACAGCGGTTTCTGCATGAACAAACAGCGATTGTTTTGGACAATAAAATGCAAGAAACTTAATTATTTTCTGTTCAACTAAGATGAAAGGAACGTAGGCTAAATTAACATCGATATGAAGTGCGAAAACCTCCAGACAAGCAAGCAAATCTCCGCAATTGAGAGTAGTGTGCGTGTTCACGCGAACAGGGGACAGATTCTGGCAGGGGGACAGATTTCGGCACAACAGTGGTGCCAGTGGTATAAATCTATGGGCTCAAATTATTGCCAAATGTGTTGTAGGTATATAAAACCATTCACACACCTGTAAATCACAATCCACATGATGGTTTTGCATTTTGTAGTTGTATTTAAAGATCTGTGAATGCATGATTAAAGACTTGAAAGAACTAACAATTTGCATCTGTACATATGTTGTAAAAAAGGTATGCAAGTATTACACATACACAACTTAAACATTACAAACACAAAACTCTCTATTTAGGCAGACAAATCACCAAATGCAAGGACAACTCTCGAATTACAGATACAACTCCTTGAGATCTTGTTCTTCTCTAATAGGGATGTTGTTGGGGGCACATTTCTCTATCCCGCTTTTCGTAGGTTCGTGGGTAAAGTCAACTTCATTCTAATGTATTCAAAGCAACTCTATGAAACCAGATACTCGAGTTCAAACTACTTTTAATGTAATTACATGGTGTTTACAACTGAGAAACAGCATCACGGCAGATTCCCCACAAAAGACGCACATTCTTGCTTACAGGTAAAGTTATTTGGCACAGTGCCCGCACTCTACCTGTCTTAACCAATTGGAGGTAAGATTTGTGAAAACTTACAGAACAAGGCGTCTTAGGTGTCTCTTAATGCCATATACTCAGTACAAAATGTACAATGTAAGGACAAGTAATCGTTGTCCAAAATAAATGACATCAGGACATGTAATTGATATAAAATATAGATGAACTAACCAATATGTTTACAAAATATATATAGGTATACTAATATTTTGCTAATAACTATAATTATGCATTAATCAATAAGGCATATATCAGAATCAGCTTTATTACCAAGTAGGTTTACACATACAAGGAATTTGCTTTGGAGCTATGGTGCATGACAGAAAACACTGTAAGTTGTATAAGGTAAAACATTTTAATATAAATTTGCAAACATTTACTGAATAAGTATCAAAGTGCAATGTGCAAGAAGGAGGTCCAGAAAAGTGCATTAATGTAATGCATTAAGTAGAATTTGAGTTATGGAGCAGAGGGTGTCAGTGTTAGTGGGGGTCACATGGCCTTGTTGATGAGGCCAGCTGCCGATTGTAAGCTGTTCTTGTGGCGTGAGGTGTTGCTCCTTATGGACCGTAGCCTCCTGACGGATGGGAGTGGCTGAAACAGTTTGTGTCCAGGGTGGGAGGGGTCAGCCACAATCTTTCCAGTGCGCCTCAGGATCCTGGTGGAGTACAGGTAAACACCAACCAGAATGAATGTAGCAAACTCACGGGGGAGTAGAAAGGTCTACAGTTTATATAGAATGATTTCAGATCAGGAGAACAATGCTTTTGAATCACATCACAGTCACATCAGAACACCAGCAAGTGTTGGTGTAAGAACAGATACCTCCTTCCTTCGTTATCCCGGAGAGTTCTGTGTCGCGATCTGCTCTGAAATGTTGGAAGCCTGCTATCTGTAGCTGTTGAGTCGGAAATCTAATCAGACAGCCACGCTTCCGTAAAAGAACACAGAACTGAAGATGAGTAAAAGTCTCTGTCCTTTTCTGCCAGTAGCTCAAGTTTCGCCATGTTTGTTGCACAGCGTTCGCACATTGGAGAGAATTATTCCAAGTAACAGTGTGTGATGTCCACGTTTGCGGAGTTGTACGAGTCGTACGTTTCCCTCTTCTGCGGCGTTTCACTGCATGAGCAAAGGTAAGGGCACCTTTGACTAGAATGTCCAATAATTTCACTGATGTTAGCAAGAACGTAGGAAATAAATCAGCTGGTGATGTTGATGGGCTCATCTCTGATGAACGGGTATTGCAACAGAAAACTGAGTTCACAAACAAAACAAGAAAAAACAATGCGCACCAAAACACCAAGGCGCCATCCAGAATAGACTCTTCTATCCAGAGGTGTGGATAGGCATCATATATAGATAGGCATAACACAAATTAGCCTATTCAGGGTCAAAGAAAAGTACTGCCATTAAGATGTGTTAGTGCTTTAGATTTGCATACCTGTATTCCCTGAGTTGTGAATATGTAATAAAGGATCTGTACTTGTAAAATAGGTATGTCCCTCTGACCCTCTGACTAAAATCACAGAATGTTTCGAAAAGTTGTCTTTGTCCCAAGCGGACGCTCAATGACCCCTACCTTCCCAGCCACATCACCGTCCTCTGTCCCTCCACCACTTGCATCCACACACCCTTCCACCAGCTCTCATCCTCTCCACCTCCACTACACTACACTACAATCAACTCCACTCCGCTCCCCCTTCACCACCTCCACCCACTCTACTCCCTCCACTTCCATCACCACACAAACCTATCAGGGAGCCGGTCTTACCCAAAAGGATTAGTGCTGACACTCCCCTATGTCCAACTCCGCCCCCTTAAAACGAATACTTAGGCATTGTCAAAAACCTTGATATGCATTGGGTCCCTGCTATTGTAAAACTAGCAATGCCGACTGTCTTGAGAACAAGCTTGGACCCTAGTATCTCTATTCCTGTGTTGATTAGAAATAGAAGGAATCGAGTGCTTGCATATTATAAAGCAAACCTGTCTAACTGTATATCTATAAAGTGTCAATATACCAGTCCAGGGCCCTTTATTATACCTATTAAGATGGCTTTACTTAATATCAGATCTCTCGCAAACAAATCATTCTTGGTAAATGACATTATAAGTTCCTACAAGTTGGATTTCATGTTTCTCACTGAAACTTGGCTAACAGAAGACTGTAGTGCTACTGTTCTCAAGTAGACAGCCCCTGAAGAATATGGTTATATGAATACATGTCGAAATTGTAGGAAAGGAAGCGGAGTGGCTGCCCTATTCAAACATGCATTCTGTTAGGGTTGCAAAATGTTCAAATCTGGTATTTGAGACAGAAAAGGTCTGACTAGGAAATCTTGGCAACAACCCCGTTTTATTAATAACATCTTGAATTTAATAGTGATTTAGGTAGTAAATGTAATTTTCGTATATACGGGTTCACTGTCATTTCCACGCAGGGATAGAGCAGAGAACTAATTGGGGCTTCCTGTTGTTCTTCTTTCATAGTCTTAGACAGAGATAGTTCCGACCACCGGGTTGGCCTGTCCAAGACGAGGGCGTGTGTGGTTTAGACTTACACACCCTATCGCTGGCGCTCAGACTGGT
>JACXGK010012468.1:0-14323 GCA_016801125.1 Novumbra hubbsi | reverse complement strand
TGAGGATAGAAGGTGAGGATAGAAGGTGAGGATAGAAGGTGAGGATTAAAGATGAGGATAGAAGATGAGGATAAAAGGTGAGGATTAAAGGTGAGGATAGAAGGTGAGGATAGAAGGTGAGGATTGAAGGTGAGGATTTAAGGTGAGGATTGAAGGTGAAGATTGAAGGTGAGGATTTAAGGTGAGGATAGAATTGAGGATAGAAGTTGGTGATAGAAGGTGAGAATAAAAGGTGAGGATAGAAGTTGGTGATAAAAGGTGAGGATTTAAGGTGAGGATTGAAGGTGAGGATAGAAGTTGGTGATAAAAGGTGAGGATTTAAGGTGAGGATTGAAGGTGAGGATAGAAGTTGGTGATAGAAGGTGAGGATTTAAGGTGAGGATAGAAGTTTGTGATAGAAGGTGAGGACATAAGGTGAGGATAGAAGTTGAGGATTGAAGGTGAGGATTGAAGGTGAGGATAGAAGGTGAGGATAGAAGGTGAGGATAGAAAGTAAGGATAGAAGGTGAGGGCGGAGGGTGGGGATAAAAGGTGAGGATTGAAGGTGGGGCAGAGGGTGAGGATAAAAAGTGAGGATAAAAGGTAAGGGTAAAATGTGAGGATAAATGTGCGAGAATGGAAGGTGAGGATAGAAGATGAAGATAGAAGAGAGCATTGAACGTGAAATAGATAAAGAGTTAGGGTGAGGGTAGAGGGAAGAGAAAATAAAATGAGCGAGAGATAAAGTAATACACAGAATCAAAGTAATACGCGGAATTAAAGTAATACACTGAATCCAACTTAACGACGCCAGTAATGAAATACAGAAAAATATATTTAAATAAATGTATGTCCCTGTAATGAGTTCCCAAACATTCCGATGAGATGTTGAATGATGACATCACACAGGGGTTGGACAAATAGCTGAACCGCAGGCTGACCACAGCATCACCACAGAACCTCCTTAACACCATACCACCCCGTGGTCATGCTCACAAGTCATTCATGGGCGCAGAAAGCAACACACACAGTTATTACATTGACCCTCCCATATTAATCATACGTTGTACACATGCTTTCAGCGATCCTCGTCAATAACTGATCTAGGGTCAGCATGCACACCCCTACAGCATGCGCACCCCTACATTAACACGATCCATTAGTGCTGCAAATCTGATCCAAGATCAGCCTCATCTTAGCCGATTGATGTTGATCTTAACCCACCAGGCCACTCAGTGACAGGCATTTTATGGCGTAAGCATTTATTAAACGGTGGCTAGGCCAGACCTGTTCAAGTCACACCCTGGCCTTCTAAGGATTGTAACGAAGGATTCAGGAGACCCTGTAATAGGATCAGGAGATCCTGTAACAGCAAGGAAGCAGACTCCACCCTTCCTTCAGATATTAACGGTCACATGAGCAGCAATCCGTGTTCATTTCGTCCAGCAAAGCCAGAGCAGGACAGACATGCAACAAGAAAAGCCAAGCACTTACTTTGTCTTTCCGGGATCGCTGTCCTTTCCTTTCTCTGAGTCAGAGAGAAGAACATAGAAAGGTTCAGTCCAATCATCGGTGCTTGTTAAATGTTTGACATGAATCGATACAATTGGTGGATTGGTTAACACAAAGAAAAGAAGTGTCCCTGCAAACTAGTAAGGCAGGATGTCCAGCACACTGTTTAAATGATGCTCAGCAGTCAACTGCCTTCACGGACATTTCAATAAATATTACCCTTCTTGTTAGTAGTTCTCTCTTGACAAGAGGAGCTGCGCTGCGCTGCGGTGTTACCTGGGGACTCCTGGTGTTCAGTCCCAGTGATCTGCGCCAGGATTCGGAAGGAGCGAGACTGCGTGGTCCCGCTGCGAGGGCGCCAGTCCTCGGTGTCCTGCATCAGGCGCTTCTTGCTGGCGTCTCCGTGGGAAGGCACGTGATAGAACTCAATGTCGGTGTCTATAATGGGCTTCCTGGAAACACTGCGTGGGGCAGAACACAGCGGATCAGGAAGCGTCAGTACTGCAAGATCTGTTCTAGACTAGAGGACAGTAAAGTGGAGTGGAGCAGTGCAGTAGAACAGTAGAATACATTGCAGTTCAGTAGGCTAGAGTAGAGCAGTAGAGTACAGTAGATTAGAGCAGTGGAGTACAAGTGAGTACAGTGGAATTGTAGATTAGACTGGTACAGCTCAATACGGAGGTGGTTTATTGGGTCAAACATGTAATGTTGTTAAACATTAGACGTATGCACGTTTGAATAATCAAGTATTAATTACTTTGGATCATTCTGGATAAACAAGCAGCAACAACATTCATATCATATTAGGGAAGTCAAAGAGAAAGGTGCTCTGATAAACTCTCTTGTTCAAATCAGATTTTCAAAATCAGCGTTAATTGCTGTTATCAACATACATAGATTGCTATTCACCACATAAAACCTGGTGTCTACATAGACTTCTGTTGTCTACATAGATAGACTGCTGTTGTCTACATACTTCGACTGCAGTTTTCTACCTACATATCCGCTGTTCTCTACATAAATAGACTGCTGTTGTCTACATATATAGACTGCTTTTCATACATAATTCTCTTGGAACAAAACTCTTGGATTTAGTTGGCAGCAGTTATTTCTGCACTCAAATGCTACCCTATTCTGTACTTCAATGTATACAGTGCAAGAAATAAGAATACTTGTTTTGATGTAAGTATTTCAAATACATCCAACTATGTATTGTGAACTTAATGTGCTGTTTATAATCATTTAAAACCATAATATAAATAATAATCAAGTTGGAACCCTTTTTTGTTGTACTTTTTATGGAAATATGTTCTTGAATGGTAATAAAGTACAACAAAATATGTTTAAATAATACCTTTTTAATAATAGGACTATCATTAGAGGATTGAACTAGTACACTTGGGTTTAATGAGACTTTTAAGAGACTAGGTAGAAACATAGTAATAAAATGACTTGAATAATGTCATCATTGACATTAACATGGGGTGCCTGATCTATGCATTATATTCATATGAGTGGGACAGCTCACAAACCACAAGTGATTTGTAAAAAGAGGATTTGGATGACTTAATAGAACACAGCAAACCCTCCTTGTACCTTTTTGGTAGAGTTGATGTTCTTAGAGAGCAAGTTAAAGAGAGAAAGACAGAGAGTTAAATTGGGGATAAGAGAATATATCAAACGAAAAAGTTCCAACATGTAAAGGAATGCGTCAGAATGAATATACAGTAAATTGTATATCAAGGAGTACTTACTTCAGAATATTGGGTGGTCCACTAGTGAGATTAAAACGGGAGAGAAGTGAATAACAGGACGAGGGTAAACATAGTGTTGAAGAAAGCCAGGACAATCAGTATGTACGATCATAGTTATTAGGAACTTAATACATCTTTTATATTAATATTATGTTAGGAGATGATTATATGAAAAAGTACAAGAACACCGATTGACATTCAAGCCAAACTCTATGGAAGTGGTATAAGTAAATGACCAACATTTTTTTGGTAATAGTACGAAACGGCTAATTATTGATTCACAAATAGGCAAATAACATGGAAAGGGGGTCTGACTTCCAAGTGTGAACAGGTTTTGTGAGAACATACTTATGTACTTAATGTAATGTACATATAACATGTATACTTTTAACATGTATACGCTGCCTGTTAAAAGTGCAGTGCAACCAGTACTGAACCAATATGCATGTATCCACCACCAGGAGGCGCCATTGCCTGTCCTGCCACCAAGGCTCAGTTTCCACAGAGTGCCAGAACATAGAGCGCTGCTCTAGAAACAGATCAGCCCAATTTCAACCAACAGTTTTCAACTAGGAACTGAAAGGCACAACTGAGCAGAGCATTCTGTAAGTAGATTGTGAAGAGTATGATCTGGTTGTGGTCTCTGGAAAATGTAACGGATCTGCTGTGAAATGTTTTGCGTCTCTGTCTTTGGTTAATGTTACTGCATGCCCGGGTGTGTGTGTTGCCATGTATTGTTGCGATAGCGCTTTTTTGTAGACGCCTATTCACTGAGCTCCTGTAAATTAAAACACAATGCTTTATTTAAGCTTGAAAAGATGTAAATAATGAATGAACTGTGGGTTTTATTGTACATCATCAGATGCAGACTTAACACCATGTGGCTTGGATAGCTATAGTAAATATCTAACAGGCTAATGATGCATCCGGACACAATAACATTACTTTTCCTGTTTTACTTGGCTGCCAGTTCCTGATATCTTGAGAACGTTATTTGAAGAAGTCGCCTGAAGCATTAGAGGAATAGGAGATGGTGGAATAGAACAGGGTTGAGGAAGAGGGTTTGTGAGGACAGCTGCCTACTATTCCAAACTTGGTTTCGAGGAACATTCTGACCACCAGAGCTGCAGACGCATCACCAACAGAGCTGGGAGTACCACACAAAACAGCAGAGAGGCCCAGCGGCTTTGAGGTTAGGCTGTCCAAGACTTAACCACATCTATATTTTTAACAGCTTCCATCTCCATTATCTTACCTCAAGACATAATAATAGTAATATGACTTTATCACCTATTATCATCTTCTGCGGAAGCAGCATTCAATGACTTGGACTCAGATGGCTTACCTGTCATGATGTATTGCTTGTTTGTTTTAACTACTTGAAGCTCTTCAAGATGCATAATGGGTTTATGAAAAGCATTTTTCAACCATTGCTATCATCATAATCATGGTACAATTACATACCGTATTTTCATAATGCATTATTATGAACATTAGTGCGTACTGTATGTGTCAGTTTGTGTGCTCTGTTGTATGTTCTGTGTAAGTGTGTCTTCACAGGCACGTAGCCGTGCATGTACAGAACAGTATGTGTGCACACGCGTGTATTGTGCCATGACCGTCCCCTCCTAGCCGTGTTGTAAACTGCAATGGGGCAGACGCATTGCTTCATTAGCCAGTGACCTGGACATGATTCACTGCGGTGGTTGAACACAAAACCGACTCCATATACTGCTCCGTGAAGTAACCACGATCAGGAAGTGTCCGTCCTGTCAACTTCCCTGTAGTATACTGGTTGAATTATGGCCTGCCAGTAAGCAGACACTATTTACAGTCATGCCTCGGATCGGGTTAGCAGATTGGTATATGTGCACGTCATCCTTACACATTATAAATAGCACTTGACAAATCAACCTCATCCCACACACACACACACAGATACACACACAGATACAAACGGGGAGCCCAAACTTGCATGCTTTTCACACTAACTTTGTCAATGAATTGGCCGGCTGTGAAAGGAAGAGAGAGCAAATTGTTGGAGAAGACGGAGAGTACATGAACATATCAGGTCTGCACAGTGGATAAAACAAAGGGATGACTAGTTAACACACTGGTTGAGACCAAGCCTGGACTGGTCAACACACTGGTTGAGACCAAGCCTGGACTGGTCAACCCCTCTGAAATGAAAGGCACACAACTGCATGTCAACAATCACATGCAATGACCAAACACACATGCAAACGTTTCACCTGTTTGTCTTTGATACAGATCCAGGATTAGATGATTCTCTCCCAAACCAATGCCCCTCATGGAGAAAGTAGAAACCAACCCCAGATCAACGTTAATGGGTCACTTGGTTTCACTTTCACCAAGGGACAAATCCATATTGACACATAGCACTGAAACCCAAGTACATGTCTCACAAAGTTTAACTACACTTCTAAAAAAGAACCTTCAGGGCTCTCCAGTTTCCAATTTGAAGAAATCTTTTTAGTTGTAATACGTAAACGTGTTGCATACAGGATTCTACAGGGAATCCCAAAAGGGTTTAGGGAAACATAAAAGGCTCTAGTACTATAACTCCCCCCGCCAGGATGTACAGATAACTCCCACAGGGCTAGCGTAAGGTAACAGATAACCCCCTTAGGGCTAGAGTAAGGTAAGAGATAACCCCCACAGGGCTAGAGTAAGGTAACAGATAATCCACACAGGGCTAGAGTAAGGTAATAGATAACCCCCACAGGGCTAGAGTAAGGTAACCTATAACCCCCACAGGGCTAGAGTAAGGTAACAGATAATCCACACAGGGCTAGAGTAAGGTAACAGATAACCCCTACAGGGCTAGAGTAAGGTAACAGATAATCCACACAGGGCTAGAGTAAGGTAACAGATAATCCACACAGGGATAGAGTAAGGTAACAGAGATCCCCTACATACACACACAATATATACCACTACGTGTGTGTGTTTGTTTTGACAGCTTGAGGCATACACAGCTAACTAACACTCAGCCAAAACATCAGGCTACATCTAGAAAAGCCTTCTTCCAACAAATAGCCAGATCAGATGAAGCTTCCTATCGTCTGTACAGAATTACCCAGATGAGGTAAACAGAGTGGGTTACCGCAGGCTAAAAATACACCGTGGAAAACAAATCAATGTACTCTTCCCTCTAGCCTGGGGGTTGCAGAGGGAAACAGGGGTGTGTGTGTGTGTCATGGCCTGAGATTAGAGAAAGACGAAAAGGCCCAGACAGATAGACAGACGGATCAAGAGAGAAGAGGGAAACGTGAAACGGGAAAAAAAAACACCACAGAAGTGCATCTCACTCTCTCTGGGGAAGGGAATAAACAAGAGAAAGACACAGAAACAGAGAAGTCAAGGAATATGAAGAGAAGGGTGAGAATATCTATGATCCAGTTCATGCACATCATTCCTCGTTGGCCTTTAGTGTCATGGTGAGTATACGGGAAAACACTTAGAATAATTCTCAAAACAAAGGTACTCCTGAACTGCCTGAACACTGCAGAGTAAGAGCTGAGATAGTGGGCCACCTAGGGATCTAATGCTAACACATTTCCACCCGAGGACATATCACATCCCATCAAGCAGGTATTATACAAATGAACTGAATCTAACTAGCCTAACCATAGCATAACCACAGTCTGACCACACTCTAACCACGATCAAACCGCTATCAAAACACTATCAAACCACAATGTAACCATGATAAAAGCACGTACCCACCTTGATCCAACCACGATAAAACCGCAGTCAAACCATGATTAAACCACAACGAATCTACGATCTAACCACGAAATATCCACAATCTATATCCATAAACGATCTAACGACGTTCAAACCACGATCTAACCACAATCACCCTAACCATGCCATAACCATGATTTAACCATGACATTGACATAGTTTAACCACAACCTAACCACGTTCCCATCACAATGCAACTACAAAGTAACTGTGGACTAAACCACATTCCAACCATGGTGTAAATGTTTTTTTTTCCCATTCAGGCAAGACGTCTGTACTGGATGGAGGAGCTATGGGGGAGGAGCCTCGTAGTGGCACTCACCCATTGACCTGCACAGCCTCGCCCTGGCTTCCCATTGGGCCCCGCCTCCGGCCCGTGGCCACCTCACAGGCGTTCTCGTTGGAAGGGAGGTTGATGGCGGTGTTGTGGACGGAGGGCAGAGGTGCGTCAGGGAGGGATGGGGGTGAGGAAGAGGGACACAAGGGGGACTGAGGGGGAGAAGGGGGGCTAACTGGGCTGGTGGGGGTAAAGGCAGAATGAGGGGAGCGTGAGATGGGGAAGCCCCTGTGTTCACCCGCGCTGCCCCCCAAGGGCTGTGCGGTTTGGTTGTGCCGGGCGCTGAGGGTGAGGCAAGTGGGCTCACAAGAAAGGGGGTGAGGGTGTTGGCTGATGACAGGCACAGTCTTAATGAACTCTGACGGCCCCGCCTACATGAGGGAGGAAAAACCATGCAGGATGCAAACACATCAACACATCAACACATCAACACAACAACTCAACAACACAAAAACAAATCAACACCACAACACGTCAAAACAACAACACACACACACATGCAACACTGAAGCACACTTATGCAAATTGGGTTACAGTAGGTGCCTTGCTTAAGGGTCCACCCAATAGATTTTATTTTTTACCTTTTGGTTCCTGGCCTAATGCTCTCGACCACTGTCTTAAAAGAGACTAATATAAAACATATTTCCTTTTGACTTGGTTTCCAGGATGCAACGGAGATGTTGCGTGAAATCATTTCAGAGGGGTCCAATTATAGCAAAGACATTTGATAACAACCATATCAAATGTAAAACTTTTATTGCAGTAGCGAAACTGTCAGTAAGACATCGAGATTTACCAAGGTTGTGTCAAACACCATGCCAGTGTCTTTAGCTTGACTAGCCCAATGGGGGACAAGAATACATAGTCATTAATAGACATACGTACCTTCGGTGCCACAGGAGGTTTTGGGTTGGCGGGGGCTCTGTGAACACAAGATGTGCAGAAGATGTAAATTTTGCTCATAGATTGTTGATGGCAGTGCACCAATGATGTCACAGCTTCCAGGGTCTGCAGGGCATGACAACTGGTTGACATGGGGTTGTAGGTGCTACGTTACTGATTTGTAAATGCAAACATGATAATAGTTGCCCTTTTCAATATGTAAAGTGTCTGTAATATGTCGGCTCCCTCTCTGCAAGCAGGAGAATTTTGCTGTAAAATACTTGTTCAGTATTTATACGGTTCGGTGAAATACATGCTGTATCCACAAAAATTGCTTCAAAATACATTTGTATCGTATCTAAGGACAACAAGTTTAGTTGATATTTGAATTGAAGACAACAGGCAGTTGTTAATAGTGAACCTGGCAGGGTTGCTTTCAGTGAACCCGGCAGGGTACAAAAGTCTTCCCCGTCTATAAACCTAGTATTACAGAGCGAAAGAATATCAGATGGCAGCTGTTGAAGTTCTATTAAAACAACCCCATCAGTTTTATATGTTTGAGGGGAATGTAACTGACCCTTGCTGAGTGCCATGGATCTAAATATCACCATCTAGATTCTGCATAGACTAAACAATCTAGAACATCTCTAGTTCACCCTAAACATACTATAAAACCTCAGAGACCCTAACATTTTCCAGATTGGTTTCCCTGACCCTCTAATTTGGCCTAGTCTCCCTCTGGGGCCTGCTGGGTTGAGGGTTGGGTCATTTACAGAAAGGTCGCTGGTTTAAATCCCTTTGCTGGAAAGGTCACAAATCTGTCATTGTGCCAGTAAGCACAAGTAATTCAATTTAATTGCTCCTTCGTCCCCCTCAATATGGGTCAATGGGACGGCCGAGATGATACTCGCCCTCATCTCTTCTATCTCGCCTAGCAACACTATATTGTCTCGGGAGTAAACAAAGCTTGTTGTTTTTCTGAGCCAACGTAGATGCTCTGAATAAAATGTCCAGCCATCGTTAAAACGCCAACGTTGTGAAAATGCATAGCAAGTCTGGGTGTACATTGTCCTTTAAAAGAACGACTGTTTTTGGACGGTTAACTTGGACGTCTTGAAGGTTCTGAATGCGGCTCCAACACGGTGACATTATCCAGTATCAGTTCTCACACAGAGAACACACTGTCAGTGAAGCCTAGAGTAAGATTTACTGTGGAGCGTTAGATCAGCTCAGTGCCAGGGTTAGTCGGGGCATCTTGAAGCTGCGGTCCATTCCGACTTTCTGATTCAACATGAAGCGTGTTTAAGCAACACATCTTCTTTGGGTGTGGTTGGATGATGCATATCCAGATCTTGGAATCTCCACAGGCCGTATGAGTGGGTGTGACAAAGTCACGGAGGCGTATTTAATAGAGAATAGAATGAAGGAAGGACGTGGTCATGTGGGTGGGAGGGCGCACGGTGGTGCAGGCATTCTGGGTAAGTCTCCAAACACCTCAGCAGACTGTGAAGCACTGTTAGGGTACCTGTGGGGCCTGGGGGATCCGAGGGACTTACATGAGGGGGGGAGGGGGGGCTACATTCCCAGCGCTCTTTATGAGCGTACCCCTATAAAAACAATGTGATTTACGCCTTGCTCGGACAAGGCTGAATTCTTCGATTTATAAACAAACCCCATATGGGTAAGTATTTAAACAAATATGTACACACACGCATACATATATACACCCTGGGGTCTGTGGGATACTTCTGGGGTCTGTTTTCTACTCTCTGGTACTGCTGCTGGGTGGACAGGCTGGTTCCAGGCAGAGATTTGACAGGTTCGAGGAAACACATCACAGCTTTATAACCTGCTTCCACCGTTCCACATTGGAGAACAGTAGTGCACACACACACACAAGGACAGATGCACACACCTTCTCACACACACACACACACACGGACAGATGCGCACAACTTCGCACACACAGTCTCACACACAGGGCAGTGTGACAGGGAGTGTTTGTGTACCTGCCAGGCCGGCCTTGCTGTGCCAGAGGCGGTTGGATCCACACAGAGGACAAACGGTTGTGTGGTCACCCCACCTGAATACGCCCTCTCACACTTTAACACCATTTAACACACCCTAAAGTATGAACACAACCGTGGGAAGGGTGAACATTCTGATACGCAAGCGTGTTCAACACATACGGTTAAAAATCCCACCGAATCTCTGACCCAGGCCAGGGGGACCAAGCCTGAATAAACAAAGTGACATCACCAAAAGCTGGTAGGATGTGCGATAGGATGTGTTGTAGAACGGTTGGTTGGATGTGTGGTAGAATGTGTTGTAGGATGTGTGGTAGGATGTCTTGTAGGACAGGTGGTAGGATGTGTGATGGGATATGCTGTAGGACGGTTGGTAGGATGTTTTGATGGACAGTGTGGTAGGATATGAGGTACCCTGTGTGAAAGGACAGGGTGGTAGGATGTGTGGTAGGATTAGTGTTTGGATGCGGTGGTAGGATGTGAGGATGGATGGGTTGTTAGGATGTGGAGGTAGGATGTGTGGTATGATGAGTGGTAGGATTTGTGGTTGGAAGGAGGGGTAGGATGTGAGGAAGGATGTGGTGGTACAATGTGTGGAAGGACATGTTTGTAGGATGCGGTGGTAGGATGTGATGAAGGACATGTTTGTAGGATGCGGTGGTAGGATGTGAGGAAGGACATGTTTGTAGGATGCGGTGGTAGGATGTGAGGAAGGACAGGGCGGTAGGATGTGAGGAAGGATGTGGTGGTTGTCACATATCTCTTTATCTTTTGGTCCTTTTCTCCACCAGTAGGTCAAATTTCATGCACTAACACTCCCACACACACAGATTCAAGAGAAATTGCATCTCTCGCCCACATTAACAATAGTAATAAAGTGTTTTTTTAGAGCCACACTTTCCCTTAAGCTGAAGCAGCCAGCCAGCCTTCCTCCTATCCAGAGAGAATGCGAGGTCACAACAAGAGACCCCCCGGGGTACAGGATCCCTCCCACATGTGTGTGTTGTGATCTGTGTGTCTCTGGGGAGAGTCCCACATCATTCTTTGTTATTTTAAGATCAGGAGAGAGCTATGTTGAATGTACTTAAAATAGTGTGTGGAGCAAGTTCCACAATCAGGATTTACATCACAGTTGACAGGGTTAAGACAGTGTGTGTTAGCATTTGTATGTGTGTTGTAAACAGAGCAAAAGTGCATGAGCGTGTGTGAATCCATTTATTCTACTATAATACTTGACACATGAAATACCCTTTTTTAAGCCAACAGTAGTTCAATGTATTTAATCGAGGATTGTATCAAAAAACTAAAATCTAGACCACCTGAACCTATTAAAATGTGGTATAATGGCAATAGTCATATTACACAGAACTGATCTAAGTCACAGTACACAGACCTGGTCTAAGTCACAGTACACAGAACTGGTCTAAGTCACAGTACACAGAACTGGTCTAAGTCACAGTACACAGAACTGGTCTGAGTCACAGTACACAGAACTGGTCTAAGTCACAGTACACAGACCTGGTCTAAGTCACAGTACACAGAACTGGTCTAAGTCACAGTACACAGAACTGGTCTAAGTCACGATACACGGTAACTATGAAATGCTTACAGTCAAAGACCTGTTTGTGGATTGAATAAAGTGGGTGTTTGTGCTTGTTCGCACTTGCACATGTGCAAGTATTGAGACCCCCTGTTACCTTTTCAGATCTAATTGTAATTTACAGCCAAAGTTCCAAATGGACCCTTCCGACCTGGAACCACCTGGGTGTCCCAGGGGAAGGTGGGCTGGTGTGAGGGTTGTTTACAGCAGCTTTAACTCATTCCTAATGAGTCCTGTTCAAATAATATCTGCTGTCAACCAGTTCTACCTCCATTAGGATTCAGTGAGGGCACCCTTTCCACATCACCACAAGGCATTAAAGCCCTTTCCAAAGTGTATAAACAAATGACTCCATGGTCAGCAAGGGGTTCGAGGCTAGGCATTTGGTTTGAGTGTATGATTGTGTGTGTGTGTGTGTGTGTGTAGAGGGTAACACTGAGAGAGAGAGAGAGAGAGAGAGAGAACGAACACAGTGCCAGTGTTCCGGACCCTGGAAGGTGTTTTATTAACCAAATAGTAGAGGGAAAAGTCAGCACTGAAAAGCAAAGATTTGGTTAAAATAAGGGGGTGTGGCCAGGGTTCCCAATAACGTCTCAGCACGGCAGGGTTTATGGAATCTAGGGAGGGCAGGGTATTCCATGTCTGTGACACAACTAAAATAAATATATATATTTAAAATAATGGCTTTAATATCCAAGGTTAAGCCATAACACACCTTTTTTTTGGCATAGTGTGTATTTTTAAATTGAACACAGTAATTCACAGCAAGCTCTCTATCTGAGCCAAAAGCAACACTCTCCGAATAAGCTGTCCAATTGATCTTGTAGGAACATTTTTCAATGGATATACCTTCAGCCTTGTTAAATGAGTTGTTAGTGCAATCAATATTTGTGATTCATATTACAGAGGACTACAGCTCTGAATAACCGACGCCCACACACACACACACACACACACACAGTTGGAATAGTCTGAGGACCTATGAACAGACTGGAGAGACATACTGCCATTAAAGTCACAGTAAAAGAAAGCTGGCCTAGCAAAGCATTCATACCTTGAGTTATGGACCATCAACGTCACATTTTCCTCTATAAAAACAGCTAGGTCCTGTGGTCAAAGGTGGTGCCCTTTATAAGGAATAGTGTGTTCGTCAGTTGGATTGAAAGAGACCCAGAAACTCACATGTGAAAAATGTGCCGACATTAATAACAGACTGTTGGACTGGGGACTAACTGACATTACTGACTGACTGTTGGACTGGGGATTAACTGACATTACTGACTGACTGTTAGACTGGGGACTAACTGACATTACTGACTGTTGGACTGGGGACTAACTGACATTACTGACTGACTGATGGTCTAGAGACCAATTGACATTAATGACTCAATGACTTTGCTTTTGTTAAACTTATCGCTGATGGCTAATATAGACATTTAATATAGTTTAATTTACCTTTTGTATTGAATCCTTCCACAACCAACATATTTACTATGCTCACACCCTTTTAATATTATTGTTATATTTTAGACTTTAAGTTTTTTTTATTTGTACTCAACTGAAAGATTAATTTTAAAATGTTTGTAGGACATGACTCCCCCATAACTCAGCTTCAAATTTGACGATGCTTTTAGCTTTAGAGCGTCTCTGACAAATACCACATGAGTGCTGGACACAAAGACATGTCTACAGGCAGCGAGGGACTTGGGAATTTACACAGACCTGTTCAATTTGTAGCCAGAAGTCTCATTAATGTATAACTTGAATTCAGTTTAAAGAAAATCGTTACAAATCCCATTATACATCCCATTAATTGTAATGACAAGGCAATAAGGTCAACGCAGAATAAGTTCTGGGCTATGTCAAATGATCAGATGCTGTTACGACGGATGCAGCATTTGAAGAAGGAGAGTAACTATTGCTAGTTTGTCCACAAGCTGTCTTGCTAAACCGACATTTACGTCTGTGTCATAGCAGTGGTGTGTCATCCATCACGGGCTGCCAGACGGCGTTAATTGAATTACGAAGGGTTCAAGCCAAGTCTTACAGGAGGAGTCTTCACAGGAATCCTCTTCGATTTCAAGCAAGGTTTTTATTAGCAACCGAATCAGAGGTCAAAACCGGTCTGAGGCGGCTGGTTGGCCCAGGAGCGCGTGTCACCAAGGAAACCGATCGCCACGGCACCGCCTCCAGCATCTCTATTCGGAGTACACCACTTACACAAGACGAATCATGACCCCACCAGCACTCATGATACCCTTTTCACCTGGGCCAACTTCCAACCTCAAAATAGCTTTGGTCGTGGAGGAGCAGCTGCCTGCTTGCAGTATGCGTGTGTGTTCAGGTTTTAACAACCTGCCGGGGACTGACCATCCCAACAAGGACACTATAATACATTGTTGGTAACATAACAATCATTAACATTCAGACATTTTCACTTAGGGGTGGACTCACTTTTGTT
>JACXGK010012467.1:0-14282 GCA_016801125.1 Novumbra hubbsi | reverse complement strand
CCGGGTGTGGGCAGGACTCTGACTGCGGTGAACGGTAAATACTGGTGGCCTACTCTGGCCAGAGACGTCCGGGTTTACGTCTCCTCCTGTTCGGTGTGTGCCCAGAGTAAGTCTCCCAGGCACTTGCCCTCAGGTAAACTGCTTCCTTTGCCTATACCGCAACGGCCATGGTCTCATCTGAGTGTCGATTTTCTAACCGGCTTACCTCTTTCTCAGGGTTGTACCACCATCCTGGTCGTTGTGGATAGGTTCTCGAAGGCCTGTCGTTTGCTTCCCTTTCCTGGTATCCCTACGGCCCTGCAGACCGCGGAAGCACTATTCACTCATGTCTTCCGGCACTATGGGGTCCCGGAGGATATAGTGTCTGACCGGGGTCCCCAGTTCACGTCCAGGGTTTGGAAGGCGTTCATGGAGAAGTTGGGGGTCGCGGTCAGCCTTACCTCCGGGTACCACCCCGAATCCAACCGCCAAGTTGAGAGGGTTAACCAGGAGGTAGGCAGGTTCCTGCGTGCGTATTGCATAGACCAACCGGCGCGGTGGGCTGCCTTTCTGCCATGGGCCGAGTACGCGCAAAACTCTCTCCGCAGTTCCTCCACCAACATCACGCCGTTCCAGTGTGTCCTCGGCTATCAGCCTCCGCTGGGACCCTGGAACGCGGAACCGTCGTCGGTTCCGGCGGTGGAGGACTGGTTCCGGGCGGCGGACGCCACCTGGCGGGCGGCCCATGTGCGTTTAGGCAGGGCGGCCCGGCGGCACAAGACAGCCGCTGACCGCCGCCGCTCTGACGCCCCCGTCTATGTTCCGGGCGACCGCGTCTGGTTGTCCACGCGGAACCTGCCTCTCCGGTTACCCTGCCGGAAGCTGAGCCCGCGGTATGTGGGGCCGTTCAAAGTCCTGAGGAGAGTCAATGAGGTATCGTATCGGTTGCAGTTACCTGTTACGTACCGCATCAATCCGACGTTTCATGTGTCTCTCCTCAGGCCGGTGGTGATTGGTCCCCTCCAGGAGCATGAGATCCGGGCGGCTCCTCCTCCGCCGCTGGACGTCGATGGGTCCCCCACCTTTGCTGTTTGGTCGGTGTTGGACTCCCGGCGTCGGAGGGGGGGCCTGCAATATCTCGTGGAGTGGGAGGGGTATGGCCCTGAGGAGCGGAGCTGGGTGCCCCGCGCGGACGTCCTCGACCCCGTCCCTCCTCCGTGATTTCCATCGGCGCCGTCCGGGGCGTCCTGCTCCGCGTCCTCCGGGTCGTCCCCGGGGCCGGTGGCCTCGCGCAGCTGGAGCTGCGCCTACAGGGGGGGGTTCTGTCACGTCTCCGCCTACTGGCGGCCACTCCCCTGTCCGCGTAGCCCCCCGGCGTTCGACGTCGCCGGCCTTCTAGGCACCACCGTTCATGTTTGTCCTGTTCCCCATGTCCTGTGAACGCATCCCTCCCTGATTCCCTGCACCTGTTGCTCATTACCTGTGTATATAATCCCTCATGTGTCTTTTCTCTGCGTTCGTTATTGTCTAACTGTTGACCATCGGTACATGCACTAATTCAGTGACTGTGTTTCACTGCCGTCTTATTTTGCCCACTACAACGACGACGTTGTGGCACTACCGCAAGTAGATAGGTGTAATAAAACCTATTTGACGATTGCCTATCTGCGTTTTGGTCCTCTCCTTACCTAACCGTCACACTATCCTGAACAATTCAACAAACGCGGCAGGGCAGAAGCAGACTGGAGGATATGGGCTTGAGTTGGGAAATGTGGAATACAGAGTGGACCCAGAGAGGGGCAAGGAGTTTCAGCTGAACGGCATAGGGGTTGATAACTGATTCCATTTCATAGGGACCCTACCTACACGGAGAGCAGAGGATTGGTGACATTCCTAACGAGGTGTTGATCAGGGAGTTGTGTGCATACTCGACCCAGGGCAAGTACGTGCTCCAGGTGGTAGGCTTGGCAGAGAAGACGCTGCAATTTCTTGGTTTACGCGCTCTGTCTGTCTATTGGTTTGGGCATGGAACCCTAAGGATAGGCTGACTGTTGCCCCTGCAGAAGGATTTTTAAACCCGAGAGGTGAATTGAGGGCCTTGGTCGGAGACGACATTTGCGGGATCACATGCAGACAGAACACGAGCACCAGGATGTGAGCAGTCTCTTGTGATGTAGGAAGTTTCTGGAGCACAATGAAATGGGACTATAATGGTGAGAATCGTAGTCATGCCATAGTGGGAGGCCAGTGACGAAGTATATGGCAATGTGGAACCAGGGTCGGCTTGGGAATGGAAGTGGGTATAGGAAGCCGGGTTGGGGTGCATAGACGTTTTGTTTCGGGCGCAGGTGGTACAGACGGAGACGAAGGCGAGAGTGTTGGCAGACATGGAGGGCCACCAGAAGTGCTTGTGGAGGAAGGCCAGTGGGCCGGTTATTCCAGGGTGACAGGTGAGTCGGTTGGTTCTTCATGGCGTTTCCAGATGGGAGATATTGTACAGTGGACCACTGGGAAGGGTTTGCCCAGGAGCAGGCTAATGGCAGGGGCGTTCGGGCAGTGGGGGGGCAGTAACAGGGTACTCTGTTTTCTGAATACTGGGGCGAGGTCATGGTATTCCTGAGGAAAATTCTGGGGCGTCTGTAATGGTGGTTCATCTTGACTCCGCAGGAGCTGCAGAACCGAGGCAGCGCTGGAAACCATGAAGTCACCAGACCTAGATGTCACCTGTGAGCCAGTCAACATGGGTGTCTTGGAGTTGCAGCCAAGGATGTCCATAGACCAGGGGGGACAGGGGTCAGTTGATGACAAACAGTTCTGTGGTGGTTCCCCGCAAGGAGGAGCTTGAGCAGAGCTGTCTGTTGTTGAATGTGTGCTACGCAGGGATCACTGAGCCCTTTGACCATCACCGGCGGATCAACAGGGTTGCTGTCCACCCCGAGTTGCCTGGCCAGTTCCCGATCAATGAAATTCGGCTCCGGAGTCGATAAGGGCCTTGAGGGAAACAAACCTCCAACCCAAACTGAGGGTGGCATCGAGGGTCGGGTGTGAGGGAGAAGAGACGTCAGCCCGAACCGTCAGTAACTCCCACCCCAACTGACGGGCACGGTGGTTTCCGGGACCAACAGGTGGAGACTCGGGGTCCAGTGCGATCACAGTAAAGGCAGGCGCCCTCTGACATTCCACGTGCCAGTTGCCCTCTGACATTCCACGTGCCAGTTGCACGAAAAAGCATTCCTGGGCAGAAACATGAGGCTCAAGGTTGCCGCGTTCCCTGGAGGGGTCTCAGTAGGTTTCTCCATGGTGGTCTAAAAGGGGCTGGGCTGGAGACTCTCCAGGGCTGACAGGAGGCTGGTGTTTGAGGCCAACAGGGACTGAAGGGACTGAACACTGCCGAATTGGAGTGGCTGAACAGTTGAGGGTGGGAGTGACCAGCCACAATCTTTCCAGCTTGTTCAGGTTGTTGGCCAGACGAGAGTCGTTAATGGAATTTGGGGGCTTTAGGCTTGTAGTTGGTGATCTGTTTTAGGCCCCTTCAGACAGATGAAATACAATCAAAGCAGCGTATCATTCGATCTGCTGAGAAAGAGATTGGCTGCATCAATCCAGAATGTTGGAAGCAGTCCTGAAAACATCCCAGTCAGTACAGTCTAAGCATGCCCGAAGATCCTCCACAGCCTCACTGCTTTGATATCCTCACAACAGGTTTACAGAGCTTACGTTTCTGTCTGTATGAAGGAATCAGGTGGACCATAACATATCACTGCAGGAATCAGGTGGACATGCACTGGGTCAGAGTGACCCAGTGCAGCGCGAGGGACAGCATGATAGGCACTACTGACTGTAGTATAACAATATTCTAGAATGTTCTCCTCTCTGGTCGAGCAATTAATTGTCTGTATTTGGGGAGTTTGTGGCTTAGATTTCCATGTTAAATTCCCAGAGGACAATAATTAGGAAGTTGGGGTTTGTACGCTTCACACCCAGTATCTGGTCGGCGAGCATGCGCTGTGCCTATTGCACATTGGCCTGCGGTGGAATGTAAACACCAACCAGAATAAATGAAGCAAACTCACAGGGGGAGTAGAAAGGTCCAGTTTATATAGAATGATTCCAGATCAGGAGTCCTACTGTATCACTGTCATAACAGTACACCAGCCAATGTTAGTTACCTCCTCCCTTAGATACCTCCTCCCTTCGTTTTCCCGGAGGGTTCCGTATCGTGATCATCTCTGAAAAGCAGGAAGCCTGCAAGCTGCAGCGCAGAGTCCGGTATCAATCCACACAGCCATGTGTCCGTAAAACATAAAACTGAAGATGAGTAAAAGATTTTGTCCTTTCTTGCTAGTAGCTGAAGTTCATCCTGTTTGTTGTACAGCGAATGCACATTGGAGAGAATTATACCAGGTAACGGTGTGCGATGTCCATGTTTGTGGAGTCGTACGAGCGCACCAGCACGTTTCCCTTTTCTGCAACGTTTTACTGCATGAACAACGGTGAGGGCACCTTTGACTAGAATGTCCAGTAATGTTAGCAAGAATGTAGGAAATAAATCTGCGGGAGTTGTCCCTTTGATGTTTATGAACTCATCTCTGGTGAAAGAGCTCCGGGCATCGCAACAGAAAAAACACAGAGGCTGCCATCTGCTGTGCCACGTCGCCATCTACCTTTCAGATGGCTGCATCGCACACAGATTCACTCATTTGTGCCAGAATCCAAGTATTTGTACCAAGAAACCCCCTTTCTTCACTGTACATCTGTCTAAATCTCTTTTTGGCTGGTGATGTTACGTGTGGAACTGATGCTCCGAGGTGACTGTCAAGTACGTCTCAGCTTTTAACATTTTCAGAGAAGCACTTGATAGGCGACAAATTAGGCCTCTCT
Organism: Novumbra hubbsi; assembly: GCA_016801125.1. Taxonomy (NCBI): domain Eukaryota; kingdom Metazoa; phylum Chordata; class Actinopteri; order Esociformes; family Umbridae; genus Novumbra; species Novumbra hubbsi. Next base: position 9,422 of record JACXGK010012467.1, on the reverse strand, counting down.
TTCTGTAGAGTATTTTGTTTACGTATTGGCGTTACAAATCCTCCATAACCTAAGGTTAGTGTTAACCCTAATGTAAAAACATTTACATAATGAGGCAGTGTTACCGGCAACTCGTGAGGGTCAGTGGGGTGTTTCACTACCCTATTAATTGAAACTGGAATCGGAAAACAAACCAAGACCAATCGGGTAGTTCTGCACCAAATCAAAGCTTCATCTGTCATGTCAGGGGCGTTTCCATTATCTGATACAGGTACTGAAGCTAGAATATCTCAATGCTTGATGTGAAGACTCATACTTGCTATCACTTTTCCACAAACCCCTACAAAGTCCATACATCATCCAATCATATAATGTATTAATTATTTTTCCCTTTTATGGTGTTGTCTAGTGTCCACACAGTCTATCCTTGGGTCTTATGTCAGTCACAAGAGATTGTGGCCCTACAAATACACATACACACACATACATATTACATGCTGGTTAAGAGTTTGTGGCCCTACACCCACACATACATATAAGATGTGGGGCCCCATGTAGTGATGGGAACCAGATGTTATACCTTCTACCTCATGTGTTAAACTTACTTTCATTAAAAAGACTATATACAATTACAGATCCTTGGTTAATCCCAATAGACACAAGACATTTGATTAGTCTCGTATTCTCTTGAGCGGGTTCCCTCACAGACTACCCTCGCAGACTACCCTCTCCCGATGATCGATCTGCAAGATCCTGTATGTCCGATGATGATGCACTGTCTCATGGCCAGGACAATAAGGCAATATGGCTCATGTGCTACAATAGTCAATGATATATAAATGTCTCTGTAAGACAATAGTTGGATTGTGGTTCTGAGACACTGCCCAGCCAAAATCTACAATTGTGTTCTATAATGCATTTTACTAAAATACAATTGCAACCACAGACCTATCCTAAGGATAATTACAACTATAGTTTATGAATATATAGGAAATAGATAAAGAGAATCCTTTTTGGTAAGCAAAGTCATTTTAGTACAATGTGCTACTACCATAGAGATGGCTACATGTTAGTATTGTTTCTGCACTATGGCAGATGGCACGTCATTTATAAAGATATCGCATTAATTACCTTTACCAGCAGGTGCCACTAGTGTTCATTGTGTTTTAACGAGGCTTCAAGTAATGCGTGATACATGTCTGGAAGCCTCAGTGTTTCAGAAAGATAAAAAGGCCATTTATTAAAGCAAAAATCTTCCTTGAAAACCATATCACATGCATCCAATCCAATAAAAACATTTTTAAAAGCTGTTTACATTTATGCAACTCCACTCAGTTTTTTCCATGTATTATATATCTTGGATATTTCTAATCAAAGAAATAAAGGCAAGTGTGTCTGAGTCAATGAACCTATCGTGCTGAATGGAGGGTAACAGTGTTAAACAACCTTGAATAATTCTCTCCCTTTTCAGACACATAGCAGATACTTCCAGTACCAGTCAAGAGCCACACACCAAGCCTTTTCTAGTTAATGGGTAACTCTGCCCATACCTTCAACCAGCAACACATGCACTCTAACATACCAAGGTCAGCAGATTAAAAACAATATCCTCCTGATATTGGATAAGTATTATCATATAGAATCCCTTGTCAGTGATTTTACATAATAATAATTGCATACACTTCTTTTGACAGATTGATGACCTACATTTAAAAAGCAGTTTAACAGAAACACAAACACAGCATAGATTCTTTATTTTCCCTTCACATGTCGTAAACTATCGAGCATGAGCTCCTAAGCCTTCTTAGTTTCTCCATTCCTTGCACAGGGTCTTCCTTGTCAGTGATCAGAAAAGTTCTGTCTCCATGATGTTTTTTTTAAGGCTTAAATACATGTTTCCGTTGACTATCAACCATATTGTGTATTAAGAGTATTTAGAATGATCAGCTATTTTAAATTCCGACTCAGGCCAACTCAGAGTTGATATGATATCAGCTGAACTTAACTGTCAGAAAACTATGACATATGACAGAGAACATTTAAAGATCCTGTGCAATAAACCTTCACCAAGCTTAAAGTTACAACAAATAATTTATTACATGTATTTGAAAACTAGTCTTAAGAATGTGTACCACATATACTGAAATTACATTGGACCAAATACAATATACAGTGGGAAGAACAAGTATTTAATACACTGCCGATTATGCAGGTTTTCCAACTTACAAAGCATTTAGAGGTCTGTAATTGTTATCATAGGTACACTTCAACAGTGAGAGACGGAATCTAAAACAACAACCCAGAATCACATTGTATGATTTTTAAGTAATTAATTCACATTTCATTGCATGACATAAGTATTTGATACATCAGAAAAGCAGAACTTAATATTTGGTACAGAAACCTTTGTTTGCAATTACAGAGATCATACATTTCCTGTAGTTCTTGACCAGGTTTGCACACACTGCAGCAGGGATTTTGGGCCACTCCTCCATACAGACCTTCTCCAGATCCTTCAGGTTTTGGCGCTGTCGCTGGGCAATACGGACTTTCAGCTCCCTCCAAAGATTTTCTAATGGGTTCAGGTCTGGAGACTGGCTAGGCCACTCCAGGACCTTGAGATGCTTCTTACGGAGCCACTCCTTAGTTGCTCACATATAAAATACCAAACAGATGTAATCTAATAATGAACCTAAGGTAAATGTTCATTAAGTAAACTCCTATTTGCAATCAATTACCATAAAATACTACAAATCAGAGGATTCTCAATGCTTACCTAAAATAAGTTCAGGCTCACTCTGGTACACTTGGTTTGATAGAAACCCATGTACACGGAACTAACTATATTAGCAACAGCAATCAATCTTTAGCCACAGTCAATCAATCATACATTGACACCAGCGGACTGATAGACAGATCACTGAAAAGGTGTCAGGATCTTCACAGATCCATCATAAACACAAAACCCAAGATAGAGTGGCTGAGTAAATGTGGTCTGGACTCTGTGGATGAGGGTCATTGTGGTGTCAGGGACACTGTAGAAGGACAGAGTTCCTGCTTTACGGTCCAGGTACACTCCTACTCTGGAGGAGCAGGGGACAGGGATATCAGTCCTGTTATTATTGTGGTAGAAACAGCATCTGGATGTAGAGCAGGATAACATCCAGGACTGATTATTATAACCAAACCCACACTTATTATCACCTCCTTTCCTACTGATCCCTTTATAGGAGACGGCTACATCAACCACTCTCCCACTCCCCTCTACCTCCCAGTAACAGACTCCAGATAGACCCTCTCTACACAACACCTGTTTATAGAAGTTAAATCTGTCTCGATGGTCAGGATAGGACTGGACCTCATTACTCCTTGTCACCTTTCTGTTCCCCTCAGACAGACACAGGCACTGATTTGCTGTATTGGGATCCAAGGTCAGCTGGCAGGAATCTAAAAAACAAAGACAATGACAGTGAGTGCATCTTTGGCTCTCCCTCTCTCTTTGTGTGTGTTTACAAGATTGTATTTACATGCTAAGAAACAGTATGTACACCTGTGTATGGTTACAAGTGTATCTGCGCATGTCATGTGTGTGAGTGATTGTATTTCCTCACATGTTAAGAAACCATCTCTGGTGTTAGGCTCAGGAGGTTGATTCATCTGAACTATAGTCACTAGGGAGACATACAGACTCATAAATCACAGGTCCACAATAATCATGACCACTAGTAATCTGCATACAGTTATCTAGAGGAGAGATAGACTATTAGAAGATACCATTTACTAACAACTAGTTTAATATCATTACTCATAATTCTTCTTCTACCTATTCCATTTTAATGATTTCTGCATATATAATCCATGACAATGATGCATAACAATATTATATATTTGCATAGGTTTGGTGTTACTGAATATGTGTTAAATATGTATGCATAGTTTGCATAGGTTATACATGTGTCTATGCATTATGGAAACATGTGGATAGGACGTAATGGGAACCAACTCCAGCTAAACCTTCTTACCCTCTCCATCAGAACTCTTGCCAGCTATACCATGTTCTCTATTTGGCCCCAGTCCAATGTTATTAGGACAAGTAGCAATATGATACTATGATAACCAGATGTTAGAATATTAGATAAGGGGGCCCCTGGAATGTGTGTCTTTGTCATACCAGGAACGTGAACATGGGTGTACTTTGCCTGGGTGTCAACTACAAGCTTGTAATAAGAAATTTTGAATTAAAGTATTGGTTTCCGGGAGCAGGTATATTTGAGATGTTAGAATCAAATAGACTCAACCCACAAACCTGAGATGTGGATAACAACTATTAGAAGATAACAAGTTTAACATTATTACCCATCTGAATATGGATTATTCGAAGATATTATGTACTAACAATTAGTTTAATATCATTACCCATATGAATATGAACTATAAAAAGATACCATGTACTAAAAAGTAGTTTATTATCACTACCTATATGAATACGGACTATTAGTAGATATAATAAACTAACAATATTTTAATATCATTACTATAGACTATTTTAAGATACCATGTACTAATAACTTGTTTAATATCATTAACCATCTGAATATAAGAAGATATCTTATAAAAGAAGACATCATATATTTATAACTTTGAACAAGTGTTTTGATGACAATGTACTGTATTTTGTAATACAGTATATGTAATGTAACCTACCAACAGAAATCAGAAATTACAATAATCTATTAATATAGTGTATTTGCTGTCGCATATGAATATACTTTCTTAATGTCCTCACAAAAAAATATTGGTTGCAATATAAAATTAGATGTTTTTCTGTAATCATGAAACAATATAACATTTACTGTTCTTATAATGAGTTTGACCAACCTTCCCCAGATATCCTGTCCATTTCCTTTTTGCATACATCCTGGAGTTGAATTTTCAGTTCAGAGACTGACTTCTTTACATGCTCAAAAAAGATGAGTGGATTGACAGTTATGCTGGGTAAGAGCTCAGATCCAAAACAAACAAAGAGAGACTGGAAACTCTACAGAGGGAAACAAAGATTCGGTTTTTTTTTAAAGACACTGATGTAAGTTCAAATACTTTACCAGTCTATTTCACTGGTAAAGAAGTTAAGAGGTTGCCATTACAAAACAATGTAAGGTAAGTGATGTCACCTGAAGAAAATGGATATGATCATCTGTGTTTGAGAGCTGTTTCAGCTAAACATCTCTCCTCCTTAGCTCAGCAACCTCCTGTTCCAGTTGCTCCAAGTGTCTTTCAACTCGACTCACTTCAGCCTTTTCCTGAGCTCTAATCAGCTCCTTCAGCTCAGAGTGCCTTTTCTCAATTGAGTGGTTCAGTTCAGTAAAGATCCTCTTAGTTTCCTCCAGTGCCTCTTGTGCAGAGTGCTGTTAGGACAGAGAGAGGAAGGGGTCCCATTTTAACAAGCTCATTTGCTTTGCTCTCAGTACCAAACATTTGAAAAGTAAACCCTGACAGTATTTCCGCATTTTGTTACAGCCTGATTCTAAAATGGATTAGGGTTCCTTTCGTCATCACAACTGTGACATTGCATAACGAAATGACGAACGAAGGTTCAGGTTTATTAAGCAGACCGTTCAATGAAAACAAACACGGTGTGACCATGAGGAGTACAATAATTCAGAAAATAGGACCACGAACCCCAGCCTCAAACCGCTCACGTGAAAAACAATAATGCACACTCAAAGCACACAGACAAAATTATAGGCAGACAACAAGCGACAGGTGTGCGCAACAATCCATGGTGCGTTCATTGTGATATGGAAAACGAGGAATGATGGCAGCTAGAGAGTCGATACTATCAAACACCGCATTCCCAGAAGGAGATGAGACACAGTCGTGCCCCCGCAACGAGCAACTCCAGCTGTTCGACAACATCAACCCCAGGCAGCGGGACACCTTCCCATCAAACTCCTGGGAGAACCAGCCTGAGACCTCTGGAGTCCGTCGTGCTGGCCTCTGGCTGAGGAGCGCTGCTAACTTCCAGGCGTTGGATGGCCTGTAGCACATGGGACATTGGTTCTCGGTCCTCGACGGAGGGTGGTGCTTGCCCTCCTGCTTGGTCTTTATTATGATGTGCGTTATTCTGTGACATTGCAAAATAACAAAATGACAAACTAATGTGCAGGAATGTCAACCATTCCCGGCATCGTGTCCAGCTCTAGGGGCGGAGCCTCCACCTGTCCCGGCAGCGTGTCCATCTCCGGGGGCGGGGCCTTCAACTGCACTGGCACCGCGTCCAGCTTCGGGGGTTAATCCCCACCTGTCCCTGTGTCGTTGTTCCGGCCCCCCTCCCTTGGGGTCTAGGGTCCTGTGGTCACAGGAGCCCATGCCTTGGGGGGGGGGGGGGTTGGGGGTTCTCTGGCCTTCTCTATGGGCCTGGGGCTCACAGTCAGGACTTGACTCTGCCACCTGGTTTGTTCTCTCCAATTGGGGGCACCTGTAACCAGTTGTCCCTACTTGGCAAGCATATTTAAGTTACACAGTTTTGTTGGCTTGTGTGGATCTTTGTTGGTGATAGTCTGCCTGGTTACTCCTCAGTTGATGGTTTGTCTTGCCTTTTGTTGTTTTGCTTAGTTTAGTTAAAGTATAAACAGTTAAGAAACCAATTAAAAGGATGTTTCTGACTACTCGCTGGACACACTGGACCCTGTTTTGTGGAGTGACGAATCACGTTTCTCTATCTGGCAGTCTAATGGATGAGTCTGGGTTTGGCAACTGCCAGGGGCAGCCTGGCTGACTGCATTATGCCAACTGTAAAGTTTGGTAGAGGAGAGATAATGCTATGGGGGTTGTTCTCTGGGGTTGGCCTAGGCCCTTTAGTTCCACTGAAATGAAATGTTAATGCCTCACCAAGACTTTTTGAAAAATTCTATGCATCCAACTTTGTGGGAATAGTTTGGGGAAGGCTCTTTTCTGTTCCAGGGTGACTGTGCCAGTGCACAAATGAAGGTCCATAAAGGCATGGTTGGATAGGTTGGGTGTGGAAGAACGCGACTGGCCTGCACAGAGCCCTGACCTCAACCCGATTGAACACCTTTGGCATGAACTAATATCATTGTCTGACCTCACCAATTATCTTCTGGAAGATTGGGCAAAAATTCTTTAGTTTTCTTCTGTTTTGTTGTCTTTGTTTGTTCTGTTCCTTGTTCATTCTTGTAAATCATATTTGGGTCTCAGAAAAGCGCTATATAAATATAATGCATTAATAATATTATTATTATAAGAGCTCCCGAGAGCTCAATTTCAGGACTTTGTAACATTCTTCTCAAACCTTGAGTTTTGTGAAAATACCAAATAACTCATAATTTCAACGTGGAAAAAGTGAAGTGGTCTGAATACTTCTCAGTATATTTAGCTGCGTCAACACTCACCTTCAGAGTGTCCACTGACTGTCTCAGCTCCCGAATCTCCTTCTCTCTCTCCTGGATTCTCTTCTGAGATTTCTGATGTTTCTCTCCCAACTGTTCCTTCAGAAACATACACGTTAAGAAACGTGACATTCACCTACAGTATATTGAGTTTTCAAGTTTGAAAGAAGGTGTGGCCCTATTTCAATGGAACTAACAGATTTTGTAAATTAGTAGTAGTTTATCTAATAGTTGTTAGTTTTTTCACTCGGAACAGCTGACATTCAACCTTTACAACCAACAGGAATTACTGGACAACGAAAAACACTGCATAACAAATGTTTTCGACCGGCTTTACCTTCCACTAGAGATTGCTAGATTCCCCGGGAGTCTAAAATCCCCCAACTGACTGGAAGTGGCCGGAGGCGGCGTAGAGACAGTAAAACAAAAGCGAGGTGAGCGTGGGGGTCTACCAACTAGGCTAAAATGCAACCCACTCCATCCCTCTCTCCCTAGCCTTTTCCTAGCTAACGTTCAGGCCCTGGCAAACAAAATGGACGAATGCCCCACAAGAGACCCCAGCCACCCCAGTCTGATCACCATTCACTGCTCATGTGCCCTAAGTATTTACTTATCATCAAGCGTGTGAAACCTACAGTAAGGACAGTCAAAGCGTGGCCTGAGGGGTCGGACTAATCACTACAGCACCAGTTTCAACACACAGACAGTCTATTTGCCACTCAGGCAACCACTGACTCCCATACTGACATTGAGACATATGCATCCTCCGTTCTGGAATAAATCTACACCTGCATCAACAATTTCACCACCCATAAACAAATAAAGACCTTCCCCAACCAGAAGCCTTAAATGAACAAAGAGGTCCAACCGCAGCTAAAAAGCAAGCAATGCTGCTTTTAGATCTTCTGTACTTAGCAGGCTGCTGGTCCTGATGGTGTTACCAGGCATGTGCTCAGAGCTTCAGCTCAGCATTCAACAGGGTCACCCTCTCTAGGCTGGTTACCAAACTCCATGACCTTGGGTTCAGGCTCTCTCTTTGCAACTGGACTCTGGACTTTCTTACCAACAGACCCCAGTCTGTCAGGTTGGACAACCCCACTTCCTCCACCCTGACGCTGAACACCTGTGTCCCACACGGCTGTGTGTTTAGCCCATTATTGTACTCTCTCTTCACCCAAGACTGCGTCCCTGTTCACAGCTCCAACACCATTGTCAAGTTTGCAGACAACACCACTGTGGTTGGTCTAAACAGTGACCACAATGAGTCAGCCAACATAGAGGAGGCAAGCATCTAGTGGCTTGGTACGCAGATAACAACCTTGCCCAAAGAACTGATTGTGGTTGACGGGAAGTCATTAGGCTGTATCCATGGCCCAGTTCTCATTAATAGGTAACATTTTACTGCTGCATGGTCGAGAGCATCCTGACTAACTGTGCCACAGTTTGGTACAATGGGTGCTCTGCGGCCGACCAGAAGTCCCTGAAACCGCTCAGCACATCATTGGTTTCCAGCTCCCTGCTATCAAAGACCTCCAGCACAAGCGCTGCCTGCGGAGAGCACTTGGCACCATCAGGGACCCCTCAAATGAACTGTTTGCCCCCCTGCCATCAGGCAAGCGGTACAAGTCTGTTGTATACATTGCTATCTTATGTATTATTTGGCACTTGAACTATGCATTCTGTTTGTACGGCTCTCTGCATTGTTACATTGCACATTAGTTACCTATGCCAATTGCACATCCACACATTGCACTTCATTTCATTTTTGCAGGAATACTTTGGATATTTCTGTACATTGACACACTGCCCTGCAAACATTTTTGGACTGTTCTTTTTGTCAGGTTTCCACCCTGACCTGCGCGCTGCAGGTCCAACTGCACCCTCTGGTGGACTATGAGCGCGGTGCGCCTGTCAGTCAAAACCACTCCCAGTCATTAAGCACCTGGCCTCTCCACACACCTGTCCCTCATGAACTCATTATCCACCCTACTTAGCTTCCTGCCTTTCGACTTCCCCTTGTCGATTCAAACCAAG
>JACXGK010012466.1:0-14282 GCA_016801125.1 Novumbra hubbsi | reverse complement strand
GGGGAGGGCGAAGGGGTCCGGGTCTGGGTGTGTGCGGCAGCTCCGAGATCCGGGCTATTCTGGTGCCGCGGGTCGTCCGGTGCTGATAGGAGAGGGGTAATGGGGCTGGGCCGCTCATCACTTGGAATTAGAAACACTAGAAACTATTCTTGGGCTTGTTTCTATGGAGGCAAGCCGACCCACTCGGAGCCAGTCGAAGTACCCCCGTCACCCCCCCGGCCATGTAGCAGTGGATTCCTGCAGGGCTGGAGTAAATATAGGCACTTAAACCCTGCTGCTGTGTAATGCAGGGTTCAATGGACCAGCCCAAATCACTGATCGCGTTTCAGCGCAGCAGAGACGTGACCACTCACATCGAGGGAGGACCAGGCGTCACTCTGTGGCATCACTGTGACATCACCACACAGGGAAGTCACTCTGTGGTGACACTGTGACATCACCACACAGTAAATCACCACACAGTGTTACACACGCTGGTGATGCTACAGAGGCAGTTAACTCCACTCTCAGTCTAAATGGATCTGAGAGGAAGACGATGCAGAGAGAAAATGGAAAAAAAGACACAGAAACAACTCCAGGACAGACGTCCATCCTCTCTGTTTATTTCATACCTCACAGGTAGGGTAAAGGACTAAAAAGTGCAGTGCTTTAACCCGAACGGTTCAGGCATAGAAGGGCAGAGAGATGGTGCCATCATAAGGGCGAATATTAAGCAGGTCATGCAAAATGGTCAGAGAGAAGGCCTTCATAGTAATAGCACCTTTTGTGAAAAAATACAAATCCAGCTATGCATCTATACGCCAGTGCAAAATTAATTACAGGTATATGCAGAGACGAAAAGTGACGCACAGCACAGGGGGAAATATGCATTTGTGGAGCTCCTGAATTTCCTAAAATGTTCAGCTTCAAACTAAAGCATATTTCTCACTTAAAATATAGTTCTTTTGTATTTGGAGTATATGGATTAACTGTGGAACAGGGGACAGACGTACTCACTACAGGGCCTAGACTGGAATAGCAATCGCCTTGCTCTCCTCTGAGTCTTCCAGCCCAAATATGACAGGTATGGTCATAACACAGAGATGTCTTTCCAAAATAAAAGCGGTACACCAGAAAACCTTTCAGGGAGCTGTCACTCAAGCCCACTGGGGCAAGACAAAAAGACCCCATTCCAAATTGCACCTATTTAGTGCATTACTTTTAAAAGGTGTAATCCAAAGAAGTGCACAATTTAGTCAAGTGTTTCATTTGGGACCAAGTCAAAACGCAAAACAGCTTGACCTTCACAGTTGAGAGAACATTATCGGACAGAGAAATATAACCAACTGACACAACAGACATGCTTTGATATTCAACTATAAAAGAAGGAAGTGCATCACACATTTACAGATTGTGTACGGGAATCATAAATGAAAAGCCAAGATGTCATTGATGTGGGGCTTGGAACTAGTCAGGGGGAAATTAGGGGTTCTATATCGTTGTACTACAATGGCAAAGGGGTAATGGGGGTGTACTTTTTTGCAGACAGTTATCATTTCATATAAACGTACGAGATAGAAACTTGTGGTAAACTTTGTAGACCTTAGATCGTATCTAAATAGCATGTTTGTAGAGCACCAATGTACGCAAGGATGTACAGTCATAGCATCGAGGGGCCGGGAGAATGGACAGGGAAACTCAGATGCATTTCGTTCATTTTTCATTCATTTTGAAAAAACAACTTGTCAACCACATTTATATTGGTGTTTTGTGGAAGTAAATGCTTTTTACACTCTACACTGTTCAAACCCTTAAGGAGCTGTCATTTAGTTCTTAAGGAAATAAGCTACATGATGATTGACAATGAGGCTTTGGTGGCTGCAGTAGCGCGTTGTAGTATGTCAACTCTCTACAGTCCAAAATAATTATTTTGTGCGTAAAAGGCATGTTTAACAATAATTTCAAACAGTTTCTAATTCATTGGTACAATGCTACAGTGTATCATGACTCTTGTGTTTGCTTCTGGTCTGCGTTCATGGTCAGGCACTACCGTCATGTTCTAGTCGGAAAATCTTACATTTCAGACTTCGTAACATAGTCCAGGTTCAATCCATCAACAGGTTGGACATTTCCAACTAGGACTTTAACGTGGCATAAATTGAAGAAACTAGATCAGTATATGTAGAGATTTACTATATTCATTCCATGAAAAACACTAATTTCGGCAATCCATCGCAAAATATGTTTAAACATTGCATAGGGTTGCAAAGGGAAGCTATATTACTGGTAATGGTTTACTAGAATGTAAATATTTCATGATATGTTATCTCAATATATATATATATATAAATGTTAAACACATATTTCACATGAAATTTAGTGGCTTTTTAAGTATTTTATATTTTCACAGGTGTCTATAGTTATCTCATGTAGCTTGGCCAAGAAAATATACTATATACAAAAATATATAAAATAAAATGATTTTAAAATAAAAACTGTCAAAGCTGTAAAACATGACCATATAAACCATCACCTATGTTGATACTATGGATGTTTAACAAAAACTAAAATACCTTCAAATATTTTTTTTACACACCTTTAAACATGTATTTCTGTCTTTGTTTTCAATGTGTTAGCACAAAGCTACTACCCATAATTTGGGCAAAATTGCAGAGATACATGCCATTGTTGACTAGATGCTTTGCACATTAATTTGGCTTATCTTGCACCATCTGATCAAACATAACATAATGGAATATATGGTCAAAAGATATAAACAATTACCAATATTACCATAGATTTCCATAGAATACTTGTGAATTACCATAGTTACAGATACAATGCTAATACCTTTGGAAAAACCCAGACATTTTTGTATCTTCAGTTAAACCTCATGATGAATATGACTTATCCTACGTCGTCTTCCATTGGTTCGGTTGCCTCGCCAACATGCTAATACCAAAACTGTAGCCATGGCCAAAACTGAGCATCTACATATTTAGCAGCTAAGTGCCTTCGTATCCTCTTGTTCAAAACAACATGCTTTACGCAAGGCAACCTTTCCAATGGCTTATCTTCTGTTGAGGCCAAAAGCCTAAGCGCACGTTCATAGTGTTGGCCCAAGCCGGGCCAACACCATGCTTAGGTACAAAGTTCTCCTTTTCAAATATCAGATTCAGCACCAGATCAAAGTCGTAATAAAAATAAACACTATGTCAAGGCGAAACAGCCCGGAAAGGCGAAAGTGCCAGCAAAAACAGAAGAGTCACAGGCTCTTTTTAGTGAAATCTGGTTTTAAACCAAATTCCTTGTGACAGGCTCTGTGGGGTGAAACGGTGTGCAAGCTGCGCTAACGTCCTTTCGAGCGTCTCACCGTGTGGACAACTGCTGCCGCCTCCGCTGCTGAAGGGACGCGTATCCGCGGGCCATGTAGCCAAAACCTCGGTCTGCACGCGATTGTACCGCACACTGGCACAGAGGCTCGGCGGCAAAAACACAGGAGCACATCAACATGGACGTACCTGAACAAGACCTCCCCGTTAGCCTAGCTTAGCGGCAAGAACTCCCTGTTAGCCTAGCTTAGCAGCAAGACCTCCCCGTTTGCCTTGCTTAGCAGTAAGACCTCCCCGTTAGCCTAGCTTAGCGGTAAGACCTCCCTGTTAGCCTAGCTTAGCAGCCAGGGCTGGGAGGTTTCAAAAGAATGAGGATAGGGGGCTCCAGACATAACCTCGGCCACTAGATCACAAGTCTTGTTTGATGCCAGACGCCCAACTCACGTTTCCTCTCAGAGCGGTGCTACCTTGTGATGTAGTAAATCCCACCCGACCTTCTCAGAGACACAGCTGGTGTGGTAATGGAAAACCACTACAAGGGCAACTACATCTACAAATATCTGGAGGTTTGATTATACATTAATAAGGGTCTAAGAGGGAAATAATTAACTGGAGTGATATCAGGCAGTGAATAGTCCTATAAAACTGGCATAATACCTAAAATGGCTATTGCATCACGTTTTTTAGGAGTAATCTATCTGCTTATAGTAAACGTATGAATACAAATAAATAGGATGATTGATGGGGATGGGAGACCAAACAAAACAAAGAAACACAGACAACGTGAATGGTTTCATGTGTAGTATTTTTGAACAGAGTGAAATGAATACAACACAGACTGAAGCACCTCAAAGCAGCACCAAGAATAAAACCTAAATAATTTTTGTTTTTATCCGATTCGGGCAAAAAGCAACTGCTCAATTGTACGTGCCACAAAATATGTAATCGGTAACCAAACAAATTTGGTCGATGTCAAATCAAGGGGCAAACTGGAGCACTCAGTCATCATTTAGGATAATATACACATACGTTCAAGCTCCAAGGTGCATTCCACTCAGACATTATTGCACAGTAAGCCCCATTGGGGCTTGTCATGGTCACCCCCTGAACCCACGTATAAAAAATTAAACAAAAACAATAAACACACCCAAGTCTTCATCTTTTGGCAGGCACCATCTTGACCTGCTGGGTCTGGGCCAGCCCACTACAACACTGAGCCACAGTCAGACGTTCCGTTTCTCTCGCTGCTCAAATGCAGAACATTTTGGGTTTAACAGTTTTTTTTAAAAAGTCTATTCTCCTCCTATGTTTTTGCTTCTCTACGGTCATGCATGGATAGCTCTCCTCAGACCACGTTCCCACCCTGACACTCCTGTTCCTCCGGGAAGCCGGCCAGTTCGGAACTGCAGGGATTTCCTTTGGCGTTCCCCATCGCCCGTGGTCCAGGACCTTGGCACACCCGCGAGAGTCGCAGAACAGGCATGACTGGGAGATCCGGAAAATAAAGCAATTTCTCCCTCGGAATCAGCCCGTTACGAGTAGCCCGTAGAACGAGGCGGTCGCCCCCCCGCCCCCCTAAACCGCGGTCTCCACCCCCGTGAGTTTTGGCGTGAGGATGCGAGGAGTGACGCCGCTGTTCAGGTCCTCCTCAAACTCCAGCAGCTGGCCCATGAAGTTGAGGTTGGGCGAGATGACCGGCCGCCGGGCCTTGACAAACTTGTAGGCGTCCGTCATGGTCATCCAGGTGTGCTTCATCAGGTAGGCGATGACGATGGTGGCCGAGCGAGACACGCCAGCCTGGCAGTGGATCAGGAGGCCCAAGTCCGCCTGCCGGGCTTCCTCTGTGGGGAGACGGGAACATGTGAGACTCCTTGAAGTCAAACCCTGTACAGATGTGAATAATGTAACTAATACTGGTACTGCAGCAGCGGCCGGCACCCCCAAACCCTTCGCTGTTCCTAGAGGCCTGGGGGTACTGAGAGGTTCTCAGCACCACACCCGACCCACTGGTTTGGTTTCATCAAAAATATTATCTGGCCGGGCTGCGGTAACATCTCTGTTAACATGTTTCCTTCCCAGGTCTGAATCCATAGATAATTTGGAGGGGAAAAGTGTTTCAGCACTCAAGGACTCACACAGCCCTGCTATGGAAATGTACAGTTTCTAAAGTCAGACAACCTAAATCTCCTCAACATACATCAAACAGGTTCAACGATAAAAAAAAATATATATATATATATATATATATATACTGTGCCCATGGTATGAATCGATGTGAATGTTTGTTGGTTCTGTCTTGAAAGTGCTCTCAGCTTGTGTACGGTCGAGTTCGGTCAAAAAATATACACATTTCCAGAACTGCGTCTGCCTAAACGTGCCCGCATGAACGTTTTCATCCGGGGCAATCGGTGGCCATTTCCCTACGAGGTCCTAATCCCTTCCGATAGCGCCCCCATCTGGTCGCCAATAACAGGCAACCGCCGCGCACGCGGGTGGGGTCGGGAAGAGCGAAGCGTGGCCAACCGTTCCCGTACCGATGAACTCGAACGCCTCCTCAAAGTACCGCCGCAGGTTCTGCTTGTTGCAGTCGGTGGCAGGCAACCGCTTGTAGCGGAGCAGGCCGCCGTCGTAGTGGTAGAGGGGCAGGTGGGTGGTGACGTTGAGCACGTAGCCGATGTTGTGGCGCTGCAGCAGGCGGGCGTCCTGCGCGTCGCGCTCGTTGCCCAGGTACAGGAAGGGCAGGACGGGCGTGAGCTCCGCGTTCTCAATGTCCGGCGTGGACGGCAGGGACGCGGAGTGAGGCGGCGCCCCCGCGTGGCCAGAGGCCCCGCCCACTCCCGGGCCGGCGTCCGGGCTTTCGCGGAGGTGCAGGGAGTGGTCACACAGGCTCTGGTGGTGCAGCCGGAAGCAGCTGAGGCCTCCTGGGTAGAAGAAAAAAACACCAGACAACCACAGAATGATTCAGCGGGAAAACAGATACGGTTAGGTTGCGGTTGGGCCGATGCCGGCTGGAACGACGCCTGCAATGTTATCCTTTATGTAAAAGAGCTGTTTACTATTCTCCGCTGGGCCGCTGGCAAGGGAACCAGTCTGCTGCGAGTCTGTTGGACGGAAGTAAACGACGGATTCCTTTCCATCCAAATAATGTATCTCCCTACTTCTTTGCTCTTCTTACATATTTCCCACTGATCTCCTATTTTGAAAAACGAGGAATAGTGAAGATTTGCTTATCAATCAGATAAGGCAAAATAAAACACCAGCTTGTCATAACGTGGCCTTGAGTCGAACCCCGGGAAACAACCAGTCCCCAGACAACCATACAAGCCAAGTCATTTGTTTGCCATTTGAATTTTCCTTTTTAAATGGATATTGCATCCATTGGCGGAAGGACTTTGCACCTCATCTGTTTCTGTCTTTCGAGTGGGATCACCTAAAGGTCCTGAAGGTAATGTCCTATTTGCCTCATAATTTAGATAGTGACAAAAACATTCAAAATGTCCCAAAGGCAATATGCAAAGCCTCTCCTCTGAAAAAAAAACCTCATCACTGGGCCAAAGATGGCGGCCAATGAAAGATGATCAATGTAGAAAATCTCCCACCTAATATCTGCACAAAATAAAATCCAGTATTTTACAATGCTAACACAATTGTAGCTTGGACGGTTAAACTGTCAGTTATTTTCAGTTGGTCTTAGTCGTGCCTTTACCTGTTGCAATGCAAGGTGGGAGGAGCCAGGGGAGAGGTATTGTATTATTTGCGCTACAAGAGCTTACTTCAGGCCAAGTGAGGTCATCGTATGGCCTCGCTGGCTTTGCCATGGAAACAGGGCAGCTGGGGATCTATAGTATGACCAGGCAACCATAGGAAGGTCATGAAACCTGACAAACCGGTCACACACCAAACAAAAATTATTTGACATACATTTTTTGTTTTTCCAATGCTTTGTCACACTTGCGTCGAAGGGAGTTACATTAAAAGGTTTTTGCAAACTGACAGATCTAGGGGTTTACAGTGTTGTCTAACCAATGTTTAAATGCTATTCCACCGCACAAATTCAAATGCCCTCCTTGTGGGGACGCATTTAATTGGCAAATAGCTTATTTTGAGAGACAAGAATGAGAAGGAAAGGCAGAGGAACCTTCCGGAACATTGTGGCGAGAGATGAAATATGTAGAGTGTGACATTATCTCTGTTATCTCACTGAGGAAAGTACCTTCAAGTCGCTTTCACATTCAGAATCCAACATCGCGGTTCTTCACTTGGGAATTACCACTCCTCTGAACCTCTGAAGGGTTCTCACAATATGTACTCAAACTACATTTTACCCAACATTCATAGAAACCACATACTCAACGGTCTTCCAATAATTATGGTGTTTGCTTATGTCCCATTGGACAACCTAAGTATATAAGCTCTTGCCACAGAGTCAGGAAATCCTACCCTTTCTGGAGGCTAGCGTTATTTACTGTAAATAAAAGGGTTATTTGCTTTTATTTACTGGGTTGAAATACATGATATGGATTATTCAGAATTATGCATTTTAAATACTTCTCCAAGAAACTAAATTCAAGAAAAAAAAATTAAATGCCATAAGAGTATTAGAGACAATGCATTTAAAAAGCAATCATTTTAAACTAAATGAAATTAAACAAATACTTGAAATGTAGGAATGTTCAAGTAATTGAGAGATTTTAATCTGTATTTGATCAGGAATAGATTATTCTCTGAATTGCAAATACCAGGTAGGCCTTGCAAATAAATATTTTTGATGAAGCCCAAAGAGTAAACCATATATTACAACACTCCAACATGTGGTATATTTGTGACAGGTAAATAACTAATGTTTAACATTCCTCCTCGACCGGAATTTAAAACCATCTTTATAACCCTTTTAACACCGAAAGAGCATTTATACTGTAGGTCCGTCTGTTATAAGATGATAACTCTCTGTGTGTCCCCTGATGAGGTCACTGTACTGTCAAAGGTTATTAACAGACAAGGAAATGTATTGTACTCTATTTATAGTCTCAACTGTATGACATATCCAGACCCCAGTGGCCGGTTCCCTGGGGACACAGATTCACCCTAATCCTGGACAAAAACCAAAAATAAAGCTCAATGTAGATCCATCTGCGGATGCTTTCTCTGGACCACACAGCTGGGAATCATCTTCATCAGCGCTGTTTGCCCCAAAAAGGGAAAGGGTTTGTTTGTAAATTTCCCAAGCAACTCTCATCTTAAAATACACAAATGCCAAAAAGACACATTTCATTTGTGTTTCAACGTCTGCAATTGAGTCCATTTCGATATAGTGCTCATGACTGATTTACCCACTATATCATTATGTAACATGAGTAATGTAGAAAATAAAACTAGAAGAACATGCCCCATTTATTACTTAACACAATTGAGTCTCTAATGGCACCCTGCTTCTTGATAGTTCACTACTTTAATCATGGGCCCAGGGGTCTCAGGGCACTATTGAGGGAATAGGATGTCATTTGAGATGGAGACATTTTCTGTGTTCAGAAGCCCTCTCTCTCTACAGGATCCAATTAATCCCATTGATCATCAAGACCCTCCATGATCAATAGCGGAATTAATTGTCTGGTTGTACATTATTTTGATGCTGGGAAACCCACATGATAACTGCTAAACACAGAGTTATTCGCTGTACCGTGGTGGCGGAGGAGATCAGGAAATACACTGTGGGACTGAGGTTACAGTGTGGATACAGAAGATGAGAACTGAGGTTACAGTGTGGATACAGGAGTTAAAGGCTGAGCTTACAGTGTGGATACAGGATTTCAGGACTGAAGTTACAGTGTGGATACAGGAGTTAAGGACTGAGCTTACAGTGTGGATACAGGATTTCAGGACTGAGGTTACAGTGTGGATACAGGAGTTCAGGACTGAGGTTTTAGTGTGGATGCAGGAGATGGGGACTGAGGTTACAGTGTGGATACAGGAGTTCAGGACTGAGATTACAGTGTGGATACAGGAGTTCAGGACTGAGGTTACAGTGTGGATACAGGAGTTCAGGACTGAGATTACAGTGTGGATACAGGAGTTCAGGACTGCGGTTACAGTGTGGATACAGGAGTTCAGGACTGAGGTTACAGTATGGATACAGGAGTTCAGGACTGAGGTTACAGTGTGGATACAGGAGTTCAGGACTGAGGTTACAGTATGAATACAGGAGTTTAGGACTGGGGTTACAGTATGGATACAGGAGTTCAGGACTGAGGTTACACTGTGGATACAGGAGTTCAGGAATTACGTTCACTAGCTGGATTCCTGCAACAGTAGCATTTGAGAGGAATTAAATGAAGGGAGAACACGACATTGTGCTCTGTTGTACTCTGTACCCTGTACCCTGTACCCCAGCACTGCCACAGACACAGATGCAGAGGGAGGGTGGAAGTAAGTGAGGAGAAATGGGGGAAGCTCCTCTGGAGGGGAGAGGGGAAGATAGGAGAGGAGGGGCGAAGAGGGTAGAGAAAGAGGAGGGGGATGGTATATAAAAGCGCTACAGTATGATTACTATGATCCCCCCGCAAAACGACGGGTTTGAGTCAGACGTGTTCCACCCCAACCCAGAATACAGCTCGTTGCTGCTCCAGTTCTGCACACACACACAAACACACCAACACAGAGCAAAACACTGCACAAACCCAGGGGCTGATGCATCAGTAGGGATCATCATACTAGCAGCTGCATCCCAGTCTCTGACAACAGCCAAACCATGTTAAATACATACATGCAGTGTGTGTGTGTGTTTTTGTGTGTGGTAGAACACAGTCAGTTATTTAGTTTATAAATAGACTGTAAATTACTGTTGTCTATAGATAGATAGATAGAAAGATGGTAGTAAACAGTAGGTCTCTGTAGTTATTAAATTTGTAGAACACAGCAAATTACTGCAGCTTATAGATAGGTAGAACACCGACATTTTTTAAATGACTGTTGTTTTTATACGAGTATAACAAAGTAAACTACTTTTGCTTATAGGTAGGGAGCACACTATAAATAACTGTAGTTTATAGTTACAAAACAGAAAATAATTGTAGTTTATAAGTGGGTTGAGACAGTAAGTTACTGTAGTTTATAAGTGGGTTAACTCAGTAAATTACTGTAGTTTATAAGTGGGTTGACACAGTACGTTACTGTAGTTTATAAGTGGGTTGACAAAGTAAGTTACTGTAGTTTATAAGTGGGTTGACACAATAAGTTACTGTAGTTTATATGTGAGTTAAAGGTGTGCAAGGCAAATCTTTGTGGTACTGTGGGCCGGACACCTACCATCTGAGTTTTGGTTCTTGGCAGGTTAGCATGTAGGGACTGGCAAGGACTTCATAGCAGTACAAATATGTGCATACGAGGACAAGTGTCTGGAACTTCAGCTCTCCTATCTATACTGAAGGTGCACCAACTCAGAGTCACCTGTGAGAAAGAACTTGAACTAATCAAACTAAACCAGATGTGTTTAGAATCCCTCTCAACCTTAAGAGATGAACCAGAGCTCCTAAACGTAAGCTCTTTAATCAAAACATTCCAGTGAGTTTTCACATGAAAGACCTCATGCTCTTGTCCTATCCGTCAGCCATTCCATTTAAACTCCCAGGTGTTTCTCCTTTGACTTA
Source organism: Novumbra hubbsi (assembly GCA_016801125.1). Lineage (NCBI taxonomy): Eukaryota > Metazoa > Chordata > Actinopteri > Esociformes > Umbridae > Novumbra > Novumbra hubbsi. The sequence continues at coordinate 3,328 of JACXGK010012466.1, read as the reverse complement.
TTGAAACTTCAACCTCCACAACATGTAACATCTGCCAACGCTAATTCCGTTTCTTAATGTAGCTTTCGTTTCTATTTTATACGTGGGGGTTTTGTCGTATTACCGGGCTCAGCCCTAAAAGCAACCTTGGACTCGGTTGACTTCACAGCATGAATAATGTTGAAAATGTTACATGAAAAAATGTAAATAAATAAAATGTTTCCCCTCCTGACGACACCACAACACTGCTATCTGGTCTGGTCTGACCTTTGAGGACCACTGGGTCCTCTCCCTCCCTCCGCAGGGACTCCAGGACCACACGGAGGGGCTGCGAGGAAGTCAGCCTCTGAGGGTCCATGGTGTTCTCGTCGTACACCACGATCTCCTTGGAGAAGAGGCCCCTGAAGGACTCCTTGCCGGGGGGCTCCCGGCACGAGAGCAGGTCCAGCACCGTGATCTTGCCCTGCTGCAGTCGCCGCCGGCTAATCTTGTCGGAACAGTTGATGTGCACGGCGCCCCGAACGTGGCTCCTGTTGTACTCCGTGAACGGCCGACAGTCGATGATGACCGGCACCGGCCCGACCGGGTGGCCCATCGGGCACCGGGCCAGCCGCCTGGCCAGCTCGTTGGGGTGTACGACGCGGACGGGGGACCCCGGAGCTTCCGGCGGGCCCGAGGCGAGGCTGGGGTCGCTGAAGGCCAGGCCAGCGACGGCCGGGCCGGACGCAGAGGATGCGGGTCCGGCATAGCTGAGGTTGGGGCTGCTGGCGCTCACTTGGCTACCCTGGCTCTGCTGGTGGCGTGGGTGGAGCTGGCTGTCCTTCTCGTAGGTGGTGACGGAGCAGCAGCTGGCACTGCTGCATCCACACGACAGTGAGCGGGTGGAGCCGTTGGATGAGGGCATAAACGTGAGGTTTGTCGCCCGGATCTTCACCGCCGTGGTGCTGACAACCGTTGTCCCACTGTCGGGGATGGCAACGCCGTTGTCCAGGCAGCCGGTGTCCAGGCGCAGTCGGAGTTCCTGAGGACGGATCGGCCTTGGCAGCGCCACCACAATTCTGTCGTCAAGGGGAGTTGGAGGCATGGAGAGGCTGAGGGTTGAGACGTCTACAGAGAACTTCCAGAAGCCAGTCTGAGGGGAAACAATTGGAGGAATAGAAGACATTGTGGGCATATTAGAGACATTGACCAGCTATTGTTTTATTGTTGCTGTGGAAAAGCTACGGACATCCCAGGTATGGATGGAGTAAACTAGGGGGTTGACATATTTTGAGTAATAAGACTGCTTTTGGAGATGTAAGGAGTGAGGCATTATGATGAGCAACAGAGCAAAGACAAACAAGAAAGGTTCTGTCCAGGTATGTTCCTGGAAATACCTGGACAGTACCTGGACAATACCTGGATCACCTAATGAGAGTTCCCTTTTGAGAAGTAAACCTGGTACAGGAGACTAGACTGCAACTCAAAGCTACTCAGTGAGAATGTAGAATCAGGTTGTTCCCCTGATCACATGAATGCCTTGAAGAGAACAACAGCCCTACTGTGGCTTGTGTGGAATCAGCAATAACCACATAATGTATCAAAGAGCATGTGTGTTTGTTGACGGCCATTGACTCTCTGAGGGACAATGAAAAAAGATCACGCACTGGTTTTAATCAAACCTGCCCTGCAAAAAAACGAATTTATCAAAGTTAACGTCCAAATAAAAACAAAGTGCCTACGGACCATTGTAAATGAAACGTGGATAATTAAAATTATAATAAATGATTGGGGTTAATAATACATCGGTTTTACAGAGAACCATAATTTTGATTCAAACTCAACACATCCACAACTAACACAATTGCACGAATATAGGGCCGGTTTCGCAGATTAAACCCAGTCCTGGACTAAAACACATATCTGTACTAAAAAATATCTAGATAAATGATTCTGACCTTGTCCGGAAACCGGCCCATGAACTCCGAAAATGCGAGTGTTCTACGATAACGTATAACCGTATAATATAACCCACACATGAATGTGCACGCGGTTAAACTTCACAGCCCAAACGACTGGGCTAGGCAGCTAGGCTACTGTCAATTTCACATTCCAGTGCAACAAGCCTTTGAATTCCGTGCGACAGAAAAGCCTAACGGATACTGCATCAACGAGTACGGGCTACGCCGCAGTTTGCTGCCTGTCTCTCCCCGCAAATCACATCTGGAACCATCGCGGGGCACGCGAGCTGCTTTAATTCCATCAAGGGGGTGAAATAACGACATAATAAGTCATGTCCAAAGACGCACTGGGCGCGTCGCCTGACCTGTGCATTCCGTATCCAGCTGTGTCAACGGAGGGGTTAGGGTATAAAGGAAGTACAGGTTGTACAGTACAGAGGCTACATTCATTGACGAGACCGGCGTAAGGACGTGCTGTGAATAAAGTAGCCAAGTGCTTCGGCCGTAAGACGATAAGAAGTACATATCAATTCAATTCAAACAGACACAGTGCTTGCCCCGCACGAAGTTATCTCATATGTTGAAAAGATATATAATGTTAGCGATAGTCTATTGATTTTTGGGGGGCAAACAGTTTAGCCAGTTAAGCTACAGGGATGTTCAGTAATATTGAACAGTTGATCTGTCAGGGGTTTATATACATTTTTTTATCACGTGAATCCGTCTAAAGGCTTTGCATTTCCCATAACATATGTTCGTTCGTATATCGGCATGGTTAAGATGTGAAATTGCCGAGTAGAAATAGCCGAGTCTCATGTCAGCACGGTGGCAATCATTTTTGTACTTCTAACCTGATAAAAAAAGAAAGTGTACTTACATTTTTGTAAGACAATATTTTGTGCACTCCGGGTGAATAAAGCCTGGACGGAATGTATTTGCTCTCAACGTTGACTCCATTCAGCCTGTCCCAGTGCCGTGGTTCCGGAACATTTTTACTTTTAGCCTGGTCCCCAGTAATAATATACAAGAGGGTCAGCCAACCTAGTGAAGTAGCACTTTACGATTGACACGGGTATGAGCCAATGAACGACTTCATTAATATTAAATTAATTCGTTTTGTACATTGAGAGCGCAGCGAGATCCAACCCCGTAGTGGGTGGGAGATCCGCTGCGGTCAGAGGCTATAGGGCTGTCGAATGAACAATGCTCAGAGTCCCATGTAAGACAGTGTAGGGTGATGTCACTGGCAACCAATCAAAAGGCCGATACAAGGAAGCGCTAAGCAGCAGCTCGAGCGAACGTTCAGTGAAGACCTCCACTCCAATGAAAAGTTCGCTCAGCCTTCGTGGCTTCGTTACCCCCCCCCCCCCCCCCCCCCCCCCCCCCCCCCCCCCCCCCCCCCCCCCCCC
>JACXGK010012465.1:0-14209 GCA_016801125.1 Novumbra hubbsi | reverse complement strand
TGGGTCCTGGGGGAGGCTGGTGGAGTCTGGGTCCTGGGGGAGGCTGGTGGAGTCTGGGTCCTGGGGGAGGCTGGTGGAGTCTGGGTACTGGGGGAGGCTGGTGGAGTCTGGGTACTGGGGGAGGCTGGTGATGTCTACATTCAAACTAGGCCCACATATGCACAGAGTGTATTACAGAAGTCTGATGATCCAACATCAGCGAAAAATATACATTTGTTCATGATTTACCTTTATTCGATTAGGGAACACACACGGAGAATGCACTTTCCTGTAAACATTATGAGTGGGATAATCAAACTAGCACACACAGAAATATTTGAACAAGCGCACAACTGTGCACGACAAACAGACACATTAGTTCCCAAGCTAAACTTCCAGCAGTGCTTTAAATGTAGTCAAAGACACAAGCCTGAGCTCATTTTGCAGCTTATTGCACTCCTGCCAGGGAATTAAAAGGAAAAGGCGTTCTAAAGCTATTTTGAACACACATCCTGCAGGTACACCTGCATGTATAACCACCCACACTGAGTCATGTCACAAGCCACCGTGGTGAAGAAAACACATTAGGACATGCAGGGACATCCTAAATGCTATGGAACCCTATCCTATAAATAACACAGAGCGTTTGAATTCGGACGGGGAATGTATCGATACGACCCTGGTTCTACGGTCCACCCCCCCAGTCCGGTCGAAGCTGAGCGGCGTGGAGGGCTGATGGGGGAGGGGCTACCGTGTTCAGGGGGATGGCCCCGGCGGGCTCCTGACAAGACATAGGGGACATGATGCAGACTCATCCCTGGCTTCATAATTGCCGGAAATCACCCTCATTACTGCCCGCTTAATTAGTCTACACAGGCCCGGTCACGCACCCCTGACTGACTCATGTCTTCCATTCAGCGCCAGCCACCCAGACCTCAGTCCCAGAACCACGTGTCCAGGCCCAAATGGGCACGCTGCTTACAACTGGCCCAGACCCAGTTCCACAGAACATTCCATTGATCCCCATCCACCGTTCTGTTAAAGGAAAGCGGCCGTGCTGGGATCGGTTAACAGCTGGCCCTCCAGGGCGCTGTCGGGTTAGGCCCGACGGGTTCCCCCCCCCACCCCCGCGTACGTCTCTGACAGTGACACACGTTCCGCGAGTTCCCCCGCGCACGGCTTCCATCGACCTCTGTCGAGTCATTGGTCTTCCTCGGTATTGAACAAAGATCCTTAAGAGGGCCACTGAGGAGATGTTGATGACTATAGATCCGTCCCCATGTAAAACACTGCGGTGTCATACATCACTGCCAAGCGTCTTCACATATCATGACATCTCAAATGACATTTGCATGGCCATTGATCAGTGGCTGGGAGAAATGGAGAATAGGGTGTGTGCATTGGAGGGGGTTCATACACCGGCAGGTGCCATTGAACCGTGTCCGCACCCCTACTATATGAAAAAGGATGATGACTCAAAAAGGATGAGGGTCCGCTCAAGTCATCCAGATCGCTTTGTGGTGTTAGCACTTCGGATGTTTTGAATCTCCTACCGGTTATGCTTTACTAAGTTCTGGGTTTTTCACTTACGTTTCAGAAAGACTAATTACAAAGAGATGATCTCGTAAAGACCTGTCATCGATTTTAAAACAATGACTAATTAGCTAACTAATTAGTGGTTTAAAAAATGGCAGAGATAAAAAATAAATATCAATACATAGGAATCGTGCATTGTTTTGAAATAGATCTTAATTAACTGTCAAGCACAACATCTGTTAACCACAAATACTCACTCTACAATCCTATAATTAAGTAGGATACATGACATTTAGATGTTAGACAGTGAAAAATCAACAGTAACCAAAAATTCGAACAGAGAGGAGCTTCTAGAACCATCTCAATCAGTTAAGCATGTAACCAAATTTAGACTCCCATTTCCACCTGACTAATAGTGTAATCGCTGAAAGAACATAACTGTTAATTCCAACTCAGTGTGGTACAGTTTAGGAGCATCCTTCAGCCAGTTGTTTTCACAGATTTATCATCTCGGGCCAAAAACGGCGAAGCAATACACCAGTGAATTAAGAGGTTAACCTTTGTAGGTCCGTGTCAACGTCTCTCTACTGTGAAATTGCCAGTGTGGCTGGGGTTGTGCGTGCGTATCAGCCGTGCCACGCCCGACCTCCCTCCTCTGTCTAGTCAGCGCCCTCCTGGTGCTCTACGAACAGGAGCAGGAATATTTGCTGTGTGGACCGCCATCCCAACAGGTGTGAATTCCTTTTTAAAATGAACAATGTTGGCCTTGCCTTGTACTTCTGCTGCCCAGTGGGGCTGTCCATCCAAAATGGAGCTCAGGGTTCAGATCTCTTGACCCCTCTTCATCAGTCACCAACCCTGTGCCCACCTGACCCCTCTTCATCAGTCACCAACCCCATGCCACCCTGACCCCTCTTCATCAGTCACCAACCACATGCCACCTTGACCCCTCTTCATCAGTCACCAACCCCATGCCACCCTGACCCCTCTTCATCAGTCACCAACCCCATGCCACCCTGACCCCTCTTCATCAGTCACCAACCACATGCCACCTTGACCCCTCTTCATCAGTCACCAACCCCATGCCAACCTGACCCCTCTTCATCAGTCACCACCCCGTGCCAACCTGACCCCTATTCATCAGTCACCAAACCCATGCCACCCCAATATCTCTTCCACTGTGCTCCCTCATGCTACTGATATTTATCCCCTGGTTTTCTCTCCATGAATCTAACCCATGTGCCTAAAACAGCACTATACTCCCCTCCCAATGCACTGCACCAGGACTGAATCCTAGTGCTGTGGTTTCCTGTGCAGACTTTATATCACAGTACCAGTTTGACCCCGGCGCTGACCCTTGCCTGAGACTGTGTGCCTGTCTCATAGTGCAGTCAGAGAGAAGGGAGGGGATTAGAGGGCTAATCCAACCAGTGTAGTGTTATCAGCCCACTGCCACGGCTCCATCGCCTTTCATCGCATTCGATAGGGACAATCACCAAGTAAGAAAATGGGAGAACATAGGAAACCAAGCTTATGTTCTAAAGAAGCTATTGTTCTGCAGTCTCAGCAGGCCACCACATTCAATGGGATTCCCAGATCTGGTATAAAACATTGGTTGCATAGCTCTCCTGTAACAATGCCGGCCAAACAAGCATTCCAGTCCATGTTTTGGTTTTAAATACACAAGTACACGATTTCCTCGTTTGCCTGTGTGTTCAGTTCAGTCTCCTCCTCTAAGTCCCTGACGATTATTGGTTGTTCGTGAGACACTGTTGGTTTGTGTTGCTGTTTTATGTTCCAGTTAGTTTTGAATAAACTCACGTGTTGTTTTTCCATCCTGCCTGCACCTACTTCAACAACACCCGCAAGCCGTTTCCAAGGGTCCGATCTTTACAAATATGCAACTCTAAAAACTGACAGTTGGTAATGTCTGCATGTTGTGTGGTTTCATCAACAGAATGGATAGAAGTTAGGGAGAAAAGTAAATGACAAATTGTTTATATTACACAAAAATACCCAGAAGATTCCGCAAATTAAATCGATGACCTGACATTTTAGACATTTTCAACACCTAATGTAAGCATCGCCTTTTCAACAGCAAAGTTTCCAAAACTAATAACAGTCATCAGGACCAGAAATGTCACGCACTTCATCAACAGCTGACAGAGGGGAAAAAACAGATTCATCCAAAAAACCCAAAGGAAGGCAGAATAAATTCACTGTCTACGATGAAAAAACTACACAGGATGCTCTCTCTCTCTTTTTCTCTGTCTCTCTCTGCCTTTCCGCATACAATTTCAATTTCACATCTAATACATCTTACTAGCTGGATTTCCATTAAAACCAAGTGCATGAATTAGAAAAGACACAGGACGTTTTTTTTGAAAATACTACTGAAATGTAATTTCATTTTTCATACTTCATTCCACTCCAATGTAAAAATGCCACTATGCACTGTTATCCATTTAACCAAATAGTATTTTATATCCCTCTCAGCCTCCGAGGCCAGACTCAGCGTGATAAACGCCCGACGGAGAAGCGTGTAAAGAATGGTCATGCCTCCCCAAATGAAATAAGAAACAAAGCGGGAGAAATGGCCTGGGATGGGGGAATGGCCAGGGAGATCTGATTGGCCGTGAAATGTGGATTGTGACAGAGGGAGAGGGGCGGGGCCCGGGGAAAAGCCAGGCTAACGGCTGTAAATAATCACTGAAAAAGAGCTCAGGCACGCTGAGACAGACCTGGTAGACACATGAACCGCCACACACACATAGAACACACGTCCAGTTAACACATGTATTCTCATCTACGTAGGAACAAAAACGCGCGTCGGCACAAAGCTGTCACCTTATCTACAGTGTCCTCAGAGACAGTAATTGGAGGCCGAGTGCTAGCACTGGGCTGTGGCGCTCCCTGAGGAGTGTTCATCCACATCCTTAATGATCCGCCATCATTCCCGCCAGCGTTGCCTAGGTGTGTGAGACTTTAATGTCATGTCTGTTCCGGTGATAAAGTTTGAGGTTAAAGCGGACCTCGGCTGAATGTCCCGTACCGACGCACACCCAAATCGCGCCCTTCACCCTCGCACCTCGCACTTCTTTCCACGGGGGGTCCTAGAGTGCTATTTGGGACTCTCGCTAAGGACCACCATCAGTTGATTCACCAAGGCAGCAAAATACTGAGGCGACAAAACCATCAACAGCAACAGAGGAACCTTTCAACGTATTGTCTTCTGGGGAAAAGATTTCCAGGTAATGACTTATTTTTCCAGGGCATGGTGCTCGGATGGCAACACGGCAATTATGCGATTATTTCCAGAAAATTACCTTATGCTTATTTGGGGATTTATATTTAACTTACTCAACAGTGGCAGTTTTGTTGCCAAGATGTGACCAATTTAGTAACATCATTTAAAAATAATGACCAGAAAAGTACCAATTTGGTACCGAGTCATTTCCCATTAAAATATCAAAGTAATGACCAGGGTGGGAACTACGAGTATGGCACACAGGCTTACCCTTCCACTATGGCTGGTTGTGTAAGTCATATCCTCACCCCTGTTCCTGGATACCCACTCCTTACCCGCACGCCCCCATCCCCTGTAACCTCCCTAGGCCTCCCTCTCTTTCACTGCGGTGAATGCGTCCCAGTATCTCATGCCTTTGTTCTTCCACTTCCTCCCACGTAATAACAGCACCTCTGTCAGTTCGCTCTTCCTAGGCTCCCGGACAAAGAGTTCACGGTAGAAAGTGATAAAATGCATCCCAAGCAAATTATTGTCTCTGTTTCAGCCCTTTTTCACACTGCAAAACAATGAAACACTCTTGACGTTCATAACGCATGTAAACATTAGGCATTTAAATATCCTCCTACATTTTCCAACCAAAGTGTATGTTTTCCCATTGCAGGAATTCAAATCTATCACTGAGTCAAACATATTCCTCATTGAAAGCGAAGCTGACAGGTGCCCCATTAACAAAATCCCAGCATATTTCAGTATCAATATTTTTGTTGGGTACTTTGATTAATGATTGTGCACTATAATATGAGGAGAAACATGAATGTCTTCTAAACAGGTAGGACTAATTGCACCCGTTGCCGAGTTGGTTATTCCAGTTTCAAGGGTTTAGGCGGTGTTGTTTATTACACACCAAACCAAAGTAGTCGTTTGGATTGAAAGCTGTGGGTGTTAAACGTTTGAATGGCTTCTCATCCTCACTCTGCCTGGGTTTGGAAAGGCATGACCGGTCACTTCACGAAATAGAGTATTAGTGATGGACACTGTGGCGGCCCTCGTGACTCCATTCACCTGAAACTGCACATTTGGAGGACAAGCGTCTCTCCACTCTGAATGAGCCAAAGAATCCACCAGAAACTATGGAAACTAAAAGAAAATCGCCAATGTAAAACCCCCTACAGTAGGCTTTTATAGATTGCATATTATTGGATGTACCATCTAAACTATATGAGTTATTTTGTTATTTCGGCATATAATTGAGCAACAACAAAACATCTGAGCAACAGACTGCCAAAGGAGCAGCTCTTTTACTATGGTGATTCTGTTTGTCATGTTCATTAAAAAGACCTGTTTAAATTGTTATTTGGTTCCAAAACAACCTTTTTGATGGCAGCAGGTCACCTGATCAGTGATCAAAAGGTGTCCAGGTGAAATGCCATGGCCGGCAAGATAAAACATCCATCAACCTGTCCCTGAGCAAGGCAGTTAACTCTTAATTGCTCTCAGGTCGATGCTGCGAATGAGCTCTCAGTCAATCAACCTGCTAAAATACAGGTGAAATCTATTCAGCGCTTTGTGGCTGGCAAGTCTGACGTGGTATGGTGAGCCAGGATGTGAAGACCATCACGTCAAGGATAGACCAGGCCATAACTAAAAGGATTAAAGGTGCCTGTGAAAGGTTTACTTTAACACATTCACCCGAGAGTGGCTCTTGAAAAACCAAGAAGTGAGCAGAAGGCGGGGACGTTCTGACACGGCCAGTCACTTGCTGAAGGCTTTAGGAGTAATTGAATGCAACAACCATGTATCTCACACAGTGCAGGCAAACCGGAGACAGTTCTAGGACCTGCAATGGCTTCACCGCGATGCTGGCACACAATCAGCCGAAGCCTCCTCATTCTGCTTGGCCCCGGCACGCTGCGTTTCTGGGACCGTCAGATGCCGTCCTTCTCTGGCCCTGGAAGGTCAGTCGCCATAGTGGAGTCCCCGAGGTGTCCCTCAAGGAATGGTCCTGGGGCCGATACTCTTTTCTGTTGCTGTGGTCTTTCTGGAACACCACTTGAAGAAACGCAGACTTTTTATCGTTTTCTTTCGATGACACCCACGTTGCGTCTCCATCAACACTGCACTTCCTGCTCATCTACTGGTGTCACGCCAGAGTGTGAATGAAGCTGAGCTTTCTGTAAAGTGTTCTAATGTTCAGGTTGTCCTCATTGCATTAGGGCAGCAAACAGCATCAATTTTGACATCTAGGCCCTCAACCCGGGTGGGATATATTCAACAGCTCTCGTATAAGGTCCACGTCAAGTGTTCCAAGGAACATTGAAAGGTTAAGACCTATGCTGTCACATGTGTCACCCAAGCTTTTATCTTATCCGGCCTGAACTATTGTAATGGCCTTTCTGTTGCTGTGTCTGCCAAGTGCCTAAGAAGGCTGCAACGTGTCTGGAACTGTGCTGCATTTGTCCTCGCCCACAGTGCCTTTGGCCTTGTTTGAGGCACAGCGAAAGAGTGAGAAACTCTGAAAAACTTTCATTTGCCTTTGTTAATACGGTTCTCCTGTCTGCACGCTCTGAGAGTTTGTATGTAGCAGTGTTCGGTTTCTCCCTGCAATATTCATTGTTGTGAATTTGATGTACAAATATTTAATATAAAAAATATCAGTCCTATTTTCATCAGTGCCATCGGTGGGCGTGGCGTTCTTGATAGAATAAATGGATTATCAACAAATTATCATCATTGTGTTGAATTAACATGTATGCTTCTTTAAAAGACAACAACAACGAATAAACATATTCTGACGCATCAGTATTTTTCTGCCTTGGTGGAGGGAAACTGTTGGAACAGCAGAAAAGAATATTAGGTGTCATCTAGTTGGAGGGTGCACCATGCAGACTTCCTTTCCTTCTTCCTCCGCACTTATTTGCATGGCTGTCTGGTTGTCTTATCCCCATGATAAACCAGGCACACCTCGATGATAAACATCGCAAATCTCGAGGTCTAAGCATTATTATTTATTTGTCCACTTGTTCTCACCAGCCTGGCCTAAAATAACCTGCATCCTTTGGTTCAAATGTATTCCAGGTACTTGGAAGACATTATGTATTTGACTGATTCTGAACTTGACATTTATTGGCCAAATATGTCCTGATTTGAGCCAGTCTCAAAATTTCTCTCTCCAACTTTTAATCTTGTTTGTATTCTATTTTTCTCTTTCCCCGTGTCTCTCCCTCTATCTCCTAGTCTTTCTTACTGACTCCTTCTGTAACCTCCAGTCACTCACTTGTCTCTAACCTTTCCTCCCTATATGTCTCTCAGTCACTTTCTCCCTCACTCACCGCATCTCACATTTCCTACTCTCTGTTTCTCTCTCCCCGTTTTCTTTTCCTAACGCCCTCTCTTTGTGATGCATGTACCTCATACCAAGACATCAAGGTCACGTGACCCACCAGGTCATCTCTTTCGTCCAGTCAGAGATCTCAGTGCGGTAGAGGCGTGACCCCTGCAAACTGTCCCCTGCTCAGACCACAACCTTGTCCGCTGGGAACGCGACGATCTTTCTGGGTGAATGGGGAGAGAGGGAATGGAGATGAAGTAAGGGGGAAAGCGGTAAAGAAGAGGACAGGTCTGACAGGGGATATCTGTCTGACTATTACCTTGAGGTGAAGTGTCTAGTCACATGGTCCCAAACTGAGATCTACCTCGTACTTCGTACACACCATTACATGCGGCAGAAGAGATAGAGGTGTGTGTGAGTGTGCAGGTGTGTGTGTGTGCATGCGTGGGAGTGTGTATGCAGTGTGAAACAGCAGCTTGTCTTCCTTGACAGCCCTAGAGGTCTGGCCCCTGCCCAGCGGACTGGAACCGAGCTCATACTAAACGGTACCGCACCGTGGCAGCCGTCCAACGCAACATACTCCAGCAGACATTCGGGTTTCCAATCAACTGTAGGTGGCATACCTCCGGAAAAGCTGTGTTTCTCTAACACTTCCCACCCCGCCATCAGGCTGTCGCCATCCGTGTGACAGACATCTGTCCCTAACACCGCCAGGCACAACTGACGGGGTTGATGGGTGAGATGCGCTGGCAGAAGACCCCTCCCTGACAGGACAATGCCGTCTGTGTACGAACACCCGGCCTCGCGGTGACCTTTTCACCTCACGGTGACCCCGGCTCCAACCAAATAGTAGCAGTGTTGCTAGTGTCAACAACACTTCTGAAACACACGCTGTGAGACACACACCTCACACGCACACCTCACAGTTAGTATGTGCACACCTTAAACACACATACATCACCCATACACACACGTGCGCACACAAATCTCTGAACAGTCATGGCTGTCTCCTGAAATGGGAGTTTGAAATGAGAAAGGGAACGTAAAATGATTTGTTGATTGCAAACATTCATCTTGAAGGGCTACTATCATGGTTTGGGAACTCGTTTTCTATTTGGTAATAACAGAAATGTCAACAAATGCAGTTGAAATTGTCTGTGTTTGTCTAGATCTTTGATACACTCTTCTTAGTGTATGTGATAAAAAGAACAACCAAATCATATAAATAAACGGGCAAATATGTCAGGAGTACCTTACAAAAAAATCCAATAAGTATGGCCAAAATATTCTCAGAACATAGGCGGCATGTAATCAACTACCTACAGTGTGTTAGAGAATGTATATTTCACATTCTATATATGCAGTCTAACCAGAGAGACTGACAGGGCTTGGTTTAAGCTCTTTGCTCAAGTGCACCAGAACAGACATCTTATTAGCGTACGCTGAGTTCAAGCCAGCTACCTTTCAGTTACTGGCCAAATACTTAAACCCCGTAGACTCCCACCCGTCTGCTACAAAACCTCATCTGCTACGTCCCAAGCTCCTCCCTCTTCTGATCCTGACATCGCTTGCTTTCCCACGTCCAAACGAGTCACAGACAAGACAGAAAGAATTGCATTTTGCAGAGGAACTGGCTTCAAGATCCACCGTTGGGATTTGTTCTGTTCAGTGTAGCACATAGAACCAGGGCCCGCATGTGGCCCAGGACAACAGAACTATGGGGCGTGGCCTTCGAAGGTCAAGACGTCTGTGTTGCTGTGGCAGGGGTTCAGCAAAGACTGCCTGCCGGTCTTCCCCTGCTGTGTTGGTCAAAGACAGCAAGGAGAATTCCCAAAATACATATCGGTTTTATTCTGCATGTCGGCAGGTGAACTGAAAAGTCCTGATGCCTGCAGTGGAAAACCACCGGTTGAGAAAAACCAACAAGCTATTACAGTTACCTCTCCTTTTGTCCAAATTGGTTTACCCCATTTCCTCTTTGTCGATCACAGTCTTCCATCAGAAAACATCTTCAGCTATGCTCTTTGGAGATAATGTTGAAATCTTTTATGGTTACGCCGCAAGGATGGAGGCGTGTTATTTTAGGATCTCGCTATGGATGTCAGAAACGCTCAAGCTGAGATCATTTTAATATTTCAAGGTATGGACATCAAATGGCAAAATTAATATTCTCTAGATATCAAGGAACAAGACAAGAAGTACTGAGGAAATGAATTCAGAACTCCATTGCAGTTGCTCCCATACCCTTTCCCTACAAACATCCTATCTTATTCATTGTCACAACCACTTCACATTGATAAAGCATAAACAGATGGAGCATCCCCGCTGGAGATGCAAGGTCATAAAGACTTTCATTCTACACTAATCTCAACATTCTGTGGATTCTAATAATGATGTAGTTGTAAGTGGATTGTCATGTAGAGATCTAGGAAATGTTAAAATCATGCGTATCCCGGCTATAGACCTGTCATCCATTGTTTGGGAATACAAACGTTGACTTTCATAATAACCAAATCAAGAATTTATTATTTATTTACTGTAAGTGCATTTTTATGTAGTGATCTAATTGCAAGTTACTCTGGATTACTCGGCTAAATGGATAGAACGTTATCCTATTCCACAGTGCAGTTAAAGGAGAATTTCACTTTTTTTCTACTTGCGTTAAATCATTGCTCACACTGACAGATGTCTATGGGCTAATTACATTTGTTACATGTTATTTTGATTTCTATAAATCATCAGTACAAACTTAAACTAACTTTATTCATGTCTATCTAAAATCTGTAAAGAGTGTATGAATGGAGTTTTGAGCATGTGAAATTGACACAAAATTCTTATCCCTATAATTGGGTTGATGTTGCTTAAAGATGCTTCCTTACTATTTGTTATTTGTTACTTACTAACATTCCCTGATACTTCTATATTTTTGCTTGTGGTGACAAATTTTAGCTGACGTTTTTAATGTTTGTTTAACGGTTTCTAGGCTACTTTTAGCTGGACAAACCATCTAACCATCTTGTGGTTTCAAGTTCAAGTTAAAACGCCTGCCCTTGCTACTCACACTAGATAATGGCAGTGCTAAATTACATAAATGTCAAATGTGAATGTTTTTGTAGCACACTTTTACGGATTATGACCATGATATTATTCTGCCAGGTAGGTTATTTTCGGCTTTTTAAACACAATTTAATTTAGAAGGTTTTTGGAAAAGCCTTTTTATCTACTAAAAGACGGCGCTATCGTTAGCATAATTGCTAACGGCTAAACAAAGCGGTGGGTGAACAAGCAGTCGCTGGCTCTCCCACATACAGACCACCAGCGCATTATGTCTTACGTTTCAGGATTCAACATTTAGCTTTTATTAGATTTGAAATCCATCTGTTTGACAGATTTTATAAAACTGAACTTTTCCTCGGAAAAAGTCCCCTCTGACTGTGTTTTTATACTCTCCCAAATTATTTTTAATACAGACAAACCTTGCAACAAACTTGCCGTTCGTCTTACCTCTGATCACTAACTCTCCCGATGCAGTGTTTGGTTCACATCCATCTAGCGCATAGGCTTTAGCAATTGTATCTCTTGTTCGTTCCCATAACATAACTCGTCCATTGCGTTCAATGCTGAGAAGGGCCTGTGTAAATGTGATTGTCCCTAATCTGGACTTGTCTAAAGGAGGTGTCTATTTCTCCAGCGTTTGCGTGCCAACCAACATGCGCTGGACCCTTTACCCTACCTGGGGCCTTGAGCCTGCAGATTTTTTCTGATACGTCATTGTTAAGTCCAATTATCCGTTGTACCTGATTGGGACATGGGAACAACAGAGTGGAATTGATTTCCAGGTCCACGGTAGGGTATGAGAGATTTATCGGATGTGGCAACAGAGAGAAAAAAACACGATACCTTTCCCAGCAAAAAGCTCCATTTGTCCCAAATAGTAGGAGGTGTAAAGGTAGAGGTGTGCTGAACAGCAGGCATCTCCTGAGGGCTTCTTCCCATGGAAATGCCAAGGGCTCCCAGTAGTGGTTACGAAGTCTTATGAAGTTCATAAGTAGACCCCAGGCCATGTCCTGACTCCTAGCTCCCGGGACTCTGGCATCCGGTTCTACTCTCCCTCTACCACTACTAGCAAATTGGTTTCTGATAGTTTTTCCAGAGGTCACGTTGTAATTACGTGGAGAGCCAAATCCCATGTGGGATTAACAAAGCAGCTAACCTCGTATGAAATCCATATCATTAAGTCATTATAATGACTTTACATTGTACCGCATTTGCACATGTGTCATGTTTCGCACATTGTGAATAAAATATGAGGAATGCCCATTAGAGTGTTCAATTGATCTTTTTCAATGAAGACAAAGGACTCTGTCCCGAATCGTACCCTAGAGGCCCTGGTTAAAACCCCCCAGGCTAGTGTGCTGTGAAAGCAATCAGGGGGCCGTTAGGGATGTCTTTCATTAGTCTTTGTTCTTCAGACATCGGCTCAAGGTACCTGTCAGTCACAGACGGTGTCACATCGTGACGTTCCATAGAGAACTCAATTTGGCAGCGGGGAATCTGTCAAGTAGCCACGGCACCCCCTAACATGTTCACTTTACCTAGAACCGGTTTACCATCATCAACAATTAGTTCCGATGGAATAATGGCCACTGAGTGTAATGTCTGACAGTGTGTTAAGCCAGTCTGGGAGGAGAACAGAGGACACAGAGGACCTCACAGACCATTATGGCATCGTTGATCATGACTCCTAAGTGCTCGTCAGTGGGCAATTAAGTATCAGCAGACCCATAGCATGTGTTGATCATTACGCAAACACACCTAATTTGGAGATAATAAGCCTTAAGGAATGATTAGTACCCACGTTTGACAAGTTATTGTTTCTATGAGCAATGCCATGTCGGTATGCATGTAAAAAAGGAAGTATCGATAGCGTGCGGTCCTGATGTGTGACAGACGCCACACCTCCCTGGTGCCGACTATCGTGAACCTCGGACACACACACGTGATCGGCAATGATCTGGTTTTGTGAGACATTTCCAAAAGGGATGTGAGGTTGTGTCCGCCTGCCTGTGCGTGTGTCTGTCAGGTGTCGCACGCATTTGTCCGAGCTTTTTGTAAACGTTCACCACTTCCATTACGCCGACCTGTGTGTGTGTGTGTGTGTGTGGGGTCAGACCCACACCCCCCTCCCACCCCCACCCAGTCACCTCGGTGATGAAGGCCTTGGCGGTGGCTGGGCTCATGAAGAGCACGGCCCGGCGCAGTGTGTCCCGGTAGCGGTGGAGCTCCTCCACCCTCATGGTGCGGAACATGCTGGTGATCATCATGTTGATGTTGGACTCCACCTTCTGCAGCGACACGTCCATGCCCTGCTGAGACGTCTTGTCCAGGAAGTCCTGGATCCCTCGGATGTCTACACGTGGGGAGGGGGAAGGAGGGAGGTGAAGGGAGGTGGCGGGTAGCATGGAGACGGAGAAGGAGGGACCGGTAGAGGCAGGGTTGTTGAGGGAGCGTAAGGGAGAGAGACAGAAAAAGGGAGAAGGAAAGTGGGGAAAAATAGAGTGTGAGGGACAGAGAGAGAAGAGGGAGTCAGAGATTAGCATCACATCCTTTGTGCTCAGGCATGGCAGGTCACAGTTTGATGAATGGGAAGCAGGTCTCAAGCACTCATCTCTGCATTAAAGACGTGTCAATAAACCCACTGACCCTCCATCCAGGAACTATAAAACAGCATAGTGGAGACCACACTCCACCGCTGGCCATTAATACGTATGGGATATACAGCGCTCTATAAAATCTTAGGGTACTTTATTCACTTTTACCTTCGGCGAATTTGCTCCGGTAAAAGAGAAAAGGTATATTAAGAAGAGCATTAACATTTCTCGTACAGAAGGTTCTGTTCTGAGACTTGTGTAGTACATTTGTCATTCCTGCAGTGAGGTGGACTGCCGTCTCTCAGAACAGGTAAATAAAACATGAGTTATAACCACAGAGACAGACTGGCTGCACTCCCCCCCTCTCTCCCACTGTCTCTCTTTCTCTCTCACTGTCTCTGTCTCTCCTGCCTCCTCTCTCTCACTGTCCCCCCCCCTCACTGTCTCTGTCTCTCCTGCCTCCTCTCT
>JACXGK010012464.1:0-14283 GCA_016801125.1 Novumbra hubbsi | reverse complement strand
GTCCCCAACGTCCCTGCCTCTGTGTATCGGGTTGAAATCACCCAAATGGCCGGTCGACATTTGAAGATCAGCTATGCAGTTACTAGGCTACACATTCGTTTCCCATTGTATGAAATAAAAACGACATGTGCCTATGAATGTTAGCCAAGAACTCACGGACATTCATCCACACCAATCGCAAGGAAAGTCTGTGATTGTTTAGTTGTGTGTATTTTCTCTCTAAGCAAAATGTTTTACAGAAATCTTGTTTTGTTTTGGCTATGCAAGAATTTCCATGGTATTTAAAGATGGAATTCTTTAGCCAGTCATGTACTGGGATTATTGTTGTAAGAACGCTGTCAGTGGATAAGTATCAGTAAACCAACTCTGGTAAATATAATCTCAAATATCATATTGGAAACAGTCCTTGTTTCTGTGCACAGCTCAACATTTTGACATCTGTAAGTGCAGCTTTTGTCATGTTTCATTTCCTATTATTCCGAGACATTTGGCCATTCTTTGTGACTTTTGCAATATTTCCACTTTGGACAACCATCCTGATGGACATGATACCTTGTTCCTTCCTGCTCCTTTCTGAGGAGGTATGTTGGACTGGCCTGTGGAAATGGTAACCACCGAGAAAAGTTGTTATTTTAAAGAATAGTCTCTGTCTGGAAAGCACCCTTATCTTACTCATTTAGAGCCCTTATTGCAGTAAGAGGAAGTTGGAAATACAATTACCTGATGAATGCTGGTGATAATGGAGGACATTTCCAGTATCGCACCCACAGTTCAGTACGTTTTGACTGGAATATGCGCTCTTGTTCTTCTTACAGCATAATCATTTAGAAGTGTGGTGGATCTCATATATCATATAGAACAAGCACCCTTTTCAGTCAAATGTTTCCAAAGAAGGGCACTGCCTTTGACATTAAATACAGAGAGACCTTCAGGCATTTATATTTCCCCCCTCTTCTGTTTGTACACATTGTCTCTGGGTAGTGGCCTTAGAAAACCTACTCAAATAAAGCTAAATGTTTCTGTTTGTTGTATAGTATAGGGCAGGGGTGCCCAAACTTGGCATGCGGAGACCTTTGATTTATAATATAATACAGTTTGGTATAATGCAATGTTACTTTCAGCCCACGGCCCTCAGTCAAGTTAGATTTTTGGCCCTTCGTAGGAAAAAGTTTGGGCGCCCCTGGTATAGGGTAATGTTGCCTAATTATTTCCCCCCAAAAATTCTGAAACTGAAAGTGTTATGTTTTCATCAACGTATTTTAAGTTATTCTATAAACATAATTTTGAAGTTATTTAATATTACCGTTTATTTCTAACTGTACTTTTAACACTGTCTTGTCCTGTTCCCCCCCCCCCGAAACAAAAAGTATACTTAAGTGTAATATTTTGATTTAGTCATGTCTAAACATTCTTGATATTTGTAATCCTGACTGTAATCCTGAAATGACGAGTCTTGTTTAACTGTACATAATGAGCTGAAAGTAAAATGTACAAGAACGTGTTTTAATTCATGTGTAGATGAATCAAAAAAGAGTGACACTGGTGAAACCCTATCATTTCACTGTGGGAGGGACCAGTGGGTAACTTACCACAGAGGAGGGGGGATATTTTCCTAAAAACACATTTTATTAGATAACCAAAACATCTGTCAACTCTAGACCTTTTGTTATGTATATTTTATTACTGTTAAGTATTTTTGTCAGCAATTAGACATTGATTTACTGGGGGTCACCTTCCCCTGTGTTAACCCCTATTGACTGGAGGTTGTATTCTGTGATTTAACTAAAATGTCATACGTTCTTACACACAATGTAGCTTGCTGGTAAAAAACAATTGTTCCTCCCTAAATCATTTTTCTTTGGATGTTACATGAATGGCTGTAGTCAACCGCATTGAGAATTGATAGAGAAGAACTATTATGGAGGAGATTTAAATGCTTCTGTTATGTGTCATTCTGGGGATATACAGGACACACCCTGAGGTCTGGACTGGAGCATTGAGTACTGAGAATGCCTGCCTGGGGTTTGACATATGTTCCTTTGCAGGAGAATGGACTGCAACATTGTTGTGTTTTTGCACATAAAACTTAGGAGTATTTTAAGTTCTAGCCATGCATACATGCAATTAAGTTATATAGATTATTTTTCTACACCATATGTGATTATTGGAAAATCTTTCACCTCATTAGCTTCTAAAATGTATTTTTGGAACTGAAGTACATCTTCTGAAATGAGCCATTTGTGGTTTCATGTTATTGAGCACACAGCAGCGCAAGCAGAATCATCCCCATGTTTACCTAACGTTCTGAGCTGAACAAATGGAGTCACGGACAATGAACTAGCCTCTTTGTGTAAAGACGTGTGATCAAAGTGCCTCTGCAGACCCGTTGGGAGGCTGTGATTCCATTTGGCCCAGGATGCACACCAGCCGTCATGTGTGAACACTGAACACACAAACCATTTAAGACGTTGGCTGACGCTGGTGGTGGTGAGAGTAGGGAAATGCTCTAGCACTGTAAGCCGATCTGACGGTGTGAAAACGCTGATCGTATCCCCTATCAATAGCTGCCGTGGTGATAGGAAGTGTCACCGGAGCCCCTGCCAGCACAGGGTCCTGGCGACCTGTCACCGGATGAAAAGAGGGTTGTCACCGTGATATATGGGCGCTCTAATCCCCGCAGTGAGAGCCCTGATGTTTACCCACCCGCGTTTCCTCTTCCTCAAAGAGCCAAGACCAGGAATACCTTAAACCCGAGAAGAGATTATCCACCGTGGAAAAAAAATAGAAAGAGAACATTTGAGTGAAAGGAAAAGGAAGACTCGATAGGTCTTCTAGATGGTTTGATCCACTTTCCCAGCGGCAGACGGCTGAAACGGTACACCCCTGTCATGGTCCTCTGGACAGGCACTCACTGGGGTCGCAGGCCGTTGTGTTGTGGTCTCTGTAACAGTGACCCTGGGATAATATGGATATATGGATCACTAGGACGTGCTCTCCCACCTGAGTAGGATGCCTTTCAGGAAGACTTTCGTATCGCTTGATACATTGTGGCTTTATATACAGTCAGGTGAAAAGTTAAGTAGCGCCCCTGGAATGGTTTTTTTCTTCAACTTTTTTTTTATGTTGGATACAATCATATATTTGAGCTATATTTGAACCACATTCATTAATAAAGTTAACCAAATTTAAACATATCCAGTTAGGTCCATATATATTTGTTCATAATTCTAGCTCTGTATGACATCAGATTTAATTACAATGAAACAATCAAGTTGAATTTGAAGTGCAGGCTTTCAGCTTTAATTCAAGGGGTTGAACATAACTAAACATAACCCTTTTCAGGCAATGACTGCGGTCTGAAACCCATGGACATTACCAAAGACTTGGTTTCCAGTCCTTAACTGCCACTGTCTGCAGTTGTTGTTTGTTTGTGGGTCTTTTTGCCTTTTGCCTCACCTTTAGCAAGTGAAATACATACTCGATTGGGTTGAGATCAGGTGATTGACTCGGCCATTGCAGAATATTCCACTTTTCCTTCAAAAACTCCTGGGTTGCTTTTGCAGTGTGTTTTGGATCATTGTCCATCTGTACCGTGAAGCGCCGTCCAATCAACTTGGCTGCATTTGGCTGAATCTGGGCGGACAGTATATCCCCATACACTTCAGAATTCATCCGGCTGCTTGTGTCTTCTGTCACATCATCAATAAACTAGTGATCCAGTGCCACAGGAAGCCATGCAGGCTCATACCTTTACACTGCCTCAACCGTGTTTTATAGATGATGTTGTCTGCTTTGGATCATGAGCTGTTCCAAGCCTTCTCCATACTTTTTTCTTCCCATCATTCTGGTACAGGTTGATCTTAGTTTAATTCGTCCAAAAAATGCTTTTCTGGTCAGGTCTGGTCTTTTTAACAAGATTTTTTGGCAAATTCTAATCTGGCCTTTTTATTCTTGAGGTTTAGGACTAGTTTGCACCTTGTTGTGAACCCTCTGTACTTGCTCTCGTGAAGTCTTCTCTTGATTGTAGACTTTGACAATGACACGCCTACCTCCTGGAGAGTGTTCTTCACTTGGCTGGATGTTGTGAATGGGTGTTTCTTTAACATGGAGAGGATCCTGCGATCATCTACCACTGTTGTCTTCAGTGGAGGTCCAGGCCTTTTTATGTTGCTGAGCTCACCAGTGCATTATGTTTTCTCAAAATGTACCAAATTGTTGATTTGGCTGCTCCTAATGTTCCTGCTGTCTCTCTGATTGATTTGTTTTTGAACTCTAAAGATGGCCTGTTTGACATGCATAGAGAACTCCTTTGAACGCATGATGTGGGTTCACAGCAATAGCTCCCAAATGCAAATACCACAGTTAGAATCAACTCCAGACCTTTTACCTGCTTAACTGATTATGAAATAATGAAGGAATATCCCACAACTGTCCATGAAACCGCTTTTGAGTCAATTGTCCAATTATTTTTGGACCCTTGAAAAAGGGGGGATGGCTACTTTCAAGAGCTGTAATTCCTAAACCCTTCCTCCAATTTGGATATTAATTCACTTAAATTACAGATGTGCATGTGTGCTTTAAGTCCATATCCATTACATAACTATAGGTTACATATGTTTTGGTTAATACCTGATGAAAAAAAAGATTGTGCCTGTGTCAGAATATGAATGGACCTAACTGTACAAGTCCCACAATATTCAGTTAAAGAGATTACAAAAGCTGCTTGTAGAATTATCTAAGAATCCCCGGGTAACATCATGTAATCAACAGAACACATTTAATGAGACTAAAGAATATTTTTCCTTCATGGGAAGTCTAGAAGGAAGAAGCCTCTTCTGTCAATACAGAATATCAAGACACGACTGACGTTGGACCAATGTGCTCTGGACAGATGAGTCAAAAGTGGATTTGATTGGCCGCAAAGAAACACTGACACCCTGTCTTTGAGCAGAAAAGCTTTATACCTACTTTAAAGCATACAGGCAGTTGCATTGTGGTTTGGGAATGCTTTTCTGCTTCAGAGGCCAATTTGCCTTCACTGAGTCAACCATGAATTCCATTTTTTACCACAGAATTATTGAGAATGTGAGGCCATCTGTTAAAAAGCTGAATCAGAACCGAGCATGGATCTTGCTTCAGCACGATGATCTAAAACAAACACAACAGAATGTCTCAAAGAGAAGATATATGGAAGCGTATAGTTAACTTATTTAAAATGTTAATTCAATTGCATTTTAATGAAAGTTAAAGTCTGAATATGTGTTTTGCATTTCAGTTTTTATGTCTAATATTCACATTCAATGTCAGTGGAATGGAAAAACTACATATTGCAGACACAGTCCAAAAGCAGTCTGTCATTGGTCAAGCAGATCCAGCAATATGCACATTTCCACTTAAAAATAAATGCAATTTTCACACGCAAAAAACGAAAATTAACATTAAGGTGCTTCTCTTCAACATTATGTGTGATTAAGGTATTCAGTTACGCAACAAGTTGCATGTCACAATAGCCAAAGTTTTAGGTGTAGAAATGTAATTAAGTCAAGTATCTTTTTAGCTGTGTGTTATTTTTTGCTTCTATCGGAAACAATGACTCCATCCTTAGGCGATTAGACCACGCCCTTGCTATAACAAATAAACAATGTAGGCATATTCTGAGATTAATTATGTACTCACAGAAGTATCCTTCATTGCTCTTGGCCAGTAATGAAGAATATTCCACTACGGTTTTAATCACGTATGCAGCCTCCTCAAGCAGGCGTACCTAAACTCCGAGCGTAGGTAAGATCTGCGTAGGTAAGAGGAGGTGTTTTCATCTAGTATCTGCACAAGCTGAATTTACTGCATTCCAGGTGATGTTTAATTTTGTATTACTATTGTATTAGTATTACTATACTACAGTTGTATTACCATGTCTGGTGGTTGGTAAAGGTGCTGGTAAAGGTGCTATCCATAAGGTTCCTTAAACAGAGGTAAAAAACATTATTTGGAATAAAAAGATCTCATCATTCTGCAATTATCATTTTTAAAGTGGTGCATGTCACCCAAGTTCACAGGGATCCCAAATATTATCACAACCTTATCACTTATTAACATTTCCTAAGGATTTTTGGGGTAGTTAAGGAAGAGTTCTTTCGATTCTACATCAAACCATTCCCACAGGAGTTGAATGAACGCCCAAATAAGTTCTAGTATGGCTCAAACGATTTTTCCTAGTTAAAACGAAATCACTCAAGATCTTCTTATTTAATTATATCGACTATCATATCAAACGTCGGCTATTATATGACAATATGGAAGCAAGGACCAACCCATGACATATAATACAAAGAATAAGAAGAACAATCTTTCAAACACATTCATAGAAAATCGAAATACATGTGGTCAAATCAATCAATCAAATATATTTTACATGGTTTTCTTTACATCCGTACACAATATCTGGGGGCTTTTTGGTTTACACTGTTGATGTGCGATCTCTCCGGTCCAAACCAAAACAGGAACTACCCAGCGGTACGGGACTATCATTAAAATGCCAAGACAAATGCTGAAGGAACAGTAGACAATGTGAGTAAAGTACTAATCCTCAATGGGAAATATGAGAGGATTTCAAAAGCTGCTTTCCTTTACTCCAATAACATCTCCTACAGCACTGACAGATTTGGCTAATCTTCAGTAGATCTCTTATCTCTTAGTGTTCAGCGTCGGATTTATGACCCAATATCTGGCTGGTTCACACTGTGCTTTGCCCTGTCAAAGTCGGAATTATGTTTTTGTTTCATGATGATGTATGTGACTGTTATGGTGGATCCTTGTGGAAACAGAACAAACCTTGTATCTGTTTCTCAAACTGCTCTCTGCTCTTGTAGTGTACTACTTTAGGCTGAGCCCCAGGTGCCTCCCCATTAGACTCTGGTCAGACGTAGTGCGCTACCTATGAAATAGGGTGAATTTCGGGAGTTGCCAACTTTGAACAGTCTCCATGCAGACAGAAGCCCTGGTAGGCCTCCTGCGTTATGATGTGTTTGTAGTGCTACTTGGAGCCTTGGGTGGATGTGGACCCGGGCGGCGTGCAGGTATTTCAAGCGGGATTTCAGGCTTGATCTGTGTGCCCTGAGAGCTGCGGATGTGTGTTGGTATGTGTGAAACTCAACCGCCAGAGTTTGGCTAGGGATGAATTAGGCACACTAGAAACACTGTTTACTCAGCTTTGATTTGGTAGATTAAAAAGACCTGCAGTGGGTCCTCCCACTCTCAGCGATGGGACATGACACACTCTGAAAGTACCGATTTGGGAAACCGCATTCCAACTGCGGGAACCATTACGTACGGAAGGATATGTTCTTATAGTGGATTAATAAATTCCTGGTCTTTTTGGAATTTGTCTGTAAACATTCAATCAGACGCAGAACGCCAATGTGTATTCATACGCTTATTTACTTTACCACTCGCTTTGAATGTGCTGTGACCACCCAGAGTATTGACAGAGAGAGTTTCCACATTGTGGGGAAGTTGTGAGGAACGTACTCCTGGAGGGATTGGTCTTTGCTTTAGAGGCTCTTAAAGCTCGTTTGGTGGTTTTAGTGTTCACCTTTCGGCTGTGCGCCTGTGTCTACATTGGTAAAATGCCTTACTGTAGATCACTATTGTGCATTTTAGACTGTAGAATAAAACCTATTAAACATTGACTTTGCTAGAACTGCAATGTTATGTATAACATAACGATGTTACGTATAACGTAACAATGTTATCTATAACTGCAATGTTGTGTATCCTAAAAAGTGATGGCGACTGTTTCTGTGTCTTTTGTTTTTCAATCGGCAGTGTTTTTATATGAATTGTATTGATCTATTTAATTGTATTGATGCAACAACTGCTTTCCCACTCAGTCTTCCAGGCTGGGTTTGTTAGGCCACACAACCTGCATATTCCCAACGTTGTTTAGTCTGTTAGAAGCTGTTGTTTTGACATCTGCGTGGAAACACATTGTAGCACGGGCGTTGGTGTGCCTGGCTTCTATCGGCTATTCTATCCCCCCTCCGTGTTGAGAGTGTAAGTGAGGGCGCATTAGGCTGTGACCGAGACGTGCTTGGTTCATGTCCTGGGTGTGTCCTGTCTGGGATGTCTGCGGTGTCAGCCAACAAAATACCCATACCTGGATTTGACCTGAGGTACCTTATGACACCGAGCGTGGCGTGTTTACCTGTACTGTGGAGATTTTATACTTGTGTGTGTGTGTGTGTGTGCGTGCGCGGGCACTTGTGTTTTATACGTTTGTGTGGTTTGGTATGTGTAAGGCAGTGCATACATCCTCCTCATGTCTTCATGCCTCTATAACTAAAGAGTCATTGTCCCGGTTACTGTTTAGAGGTATGTCTGTTGATGGCTTACATTCAAACAAAGTCATCACTCAAGAGAGCTTGTTGAAATAGCATTTGTTCTGAAAAGACACCATGGAAACACAAGCTTCCTTTATTGTCTTTGCTGTAATGCTGCGTGTTCTGTTTTGACTGGGTTTGTCTTGACTGAAGAGACCAAGGGAAAGACAAGGACTCATGCGTTGCACTTGATTCAAGCGTTGTTTGGTTAGCCAAAAGGATGTTTATGCATACTGTATTCTTCAGGGTATTTTTAACTGGCTTTGAAAAGGATTCTTGAGTACTATGATTGGTTTGTGTGACAACTATTGTCGTGTCAATGGGGTCTGAGAAGCAGCTGTGCATTAATAGAAGTACGTTTTTTTTCCTGACTGGGAAGTCTAAGGTGACAAAAGTTCCATACAAAAGTGAGAAAGAGAAACGCTGATCCATTCGTGTCTTTTAAAATGAAGTCGGGGCAAAAATAGGAAAGACAAGGTCATTCCGGAAGCCATCCCTCTACCGGTGATATGAGACCTGAACCCTCTGGACCCTCCGCGTCAATGTGTCATGATCGGTCATGATGGTGCACTTCCTTTAGGCCATATTCACTGTTTCCAATTGACTGGTTTACCGTGAAAGTGGGGAGATGGGTTCCCATCATGGCCTAAGCAGTAGAGACCGGCGCTTCATACTTGGATGAAGTTACCCTCAGACTTTGGTGTTAGGTTTGGGCTCATATCAAGTCTCTGAACTGGACTCCTCGGCCCCATCTATCTGTGTAGCCCCTAGGTACTGCCTCCTCTTAGACTGAGAGGCGGGGGGGAGGTGTATTGGGACATGCTGTCAGTTGGTCGAAACACGATCCCGTTAAACCGAGGGAATCTTTTTCTTTATCCTGTTGTACGAGAGGGGCTCCCTTCATAGGTCACCTGGGGAGAGCTCTTCATTCGACGTTTCACCACATCGCTGACGACAATGCGAGTTGTTTGAGCAAATAGGATGCGATCATGAGACGCTTAGCAATGTCTTGTTAACCGCCACGCTAATCATGATGCTGCCCTCATGTGTACAATGACGGTGCAACTAACATAAAAACGAAATAATACGATTTTTTTTTCTCCATACTTTATGTAATATACATATGAGACAATAAACCTTTTGGACGAAGAAGGCAGGTTGTAAATCTGCGTCACTTTTTTACTCGTCTGGTTCGTATGATTCCTAAAGCTCTTTCCAGCGCTCTTGGCCCAGTGGCGCTGAAAACTTTTCCATTAGCTATTTTTACTGCGGACTTCGGCTCGACTGGCACTGTATGAAGGGAACTGAAGTGGGAACTCTCGGTAGCTAGTACTCGGGCTTGAGATCTCAAAATGACAGAGGCGTGCAAATTGTCACTGGTAAAACTCCTCTAATTGCTGAAGCCCGAAGCTTCAAAGAGCTCCTTCATGTGTGTCGGTGGGCTGCTATTCACTGCTGTGCTTTCAGGGTGGAAAGGTTGATTGCATCTGTGACATCTAAAAGTAAAGTTAGTTTGTATGCAAAGGATTACATATTGTGTGGTCTGCTGATGTTTTCTGCTCTTTCAAAGGATCATGCCTTTCAAAATCCTCTTATACAGTATGCAAAAAATGTATTCCCTAACTGTTAAAGTTCCATTCTGTAAACTTGTGGTTGTAGTTTCAGAAGTGTGTGTGTGCGTGCAAATGTGTGTGCCAGAGAGCTTTCTTTAAAAATCACATTTGTCTTTAGAAACATTTGCCAAATGTACTTCTCAATTCCTTGACTTAATAAAGATATCCTTTCGACCTTCCATGTATGAGGTTCAGGATGATTGATGCAAATTTAATATTTTTATATAAATGTGTGGCTGCCCTTAACTTCTATTGTTGATAGTGATTGGTACATTAGAAAGAATGGGTTTACTGTAAAGACCTGTACTGTGTGAAAGTCTTGATGAACGAACAAATGTCTTTATGCTTCTAGGCCTATTCTATTGTAAAGAGATTCCTTTTCATATAATAACAAATGTATAAAATTGTAATTTAATTTGGTTAGGAGAACTATGATGAGCTTTTTGTCCCAGAGAGGTGTGAACAAAACCTGTGAAAAGCACCAATTTTGCAGCGATCATGTTTAGTGATTCGTGCTGTTCCGCCAATCATCATCCAGAATCAGATCTATCCATATTATAATCATACTATAATCCAACAGGTGTCAATCTGTTTCAAACGTCGCTGCACTTCTCTAGTCCTCACAGATACTCCGGGCCGCGCGGTACTAAGAACTGTTTTAAGGTCCGGTCACGCACATTTCCCTGGTGGCTAAGGTATAATAATCTTTGGCACTTTGTCGTTTCATATCCCCTGTGTCGCTTGGCTCTGTCCTACTCCCATTGTGTATTTTTCTCTGTGGTGTGCGTGTCTCTCATTGTGCGTTTCACTGCATGTGTCCTTCAGAGCATGTGGCAGGAGCAATGAGTAAGGCAAGGCCTTTGATACGTGCTTGGCCACCTGCTGTGGAACGGGCCGACAGACGGCCACCCTGGTAATGACCGGCCAATATTCATGGTCAGAAGAGATGCCCACCAGATCTCTCCAGCCAGTGTAACGGAGTGAGATGTGGTTGCCGTTCTTGACTGAACTGTCATTATTTGTGCCTCAGTTTTCCTCTCTCTGTCATCGGATAGGGCTACGTTTCAATCTGAAACCAGTAATATATTCATATGTTTTGAGTTTACCGTACAGACTTATGAATTTGTTGATGTCAAATGATTCCATGGTTGGTTTTTCTCCCAAAGTAGTAGCCTACAGCCAGCCAGAGTTGTGTCCCCTCAAGCCGTATGGACTCCAAAGGGACTAACTTTTTGCTCATGTACCAGAGGGTGACTCGTTGATACAATAATAAGCTTTTATTAAGTATGATTCATGTTTCAAAGGCATGTATTTACAGAGTGGAAATAATTCAACCCAAAGGCTTAGAAGGGGCTCAAAACTTTGATCCTTGTTGGAGATCTGCATTTGCGTGTTCTTGATTCCTAGTTTTTTTTATTCCTTTCTTTTCTAGTTTCCAGCAGGCAGGCTTGTCGTGTCGCAGTCCTAACCCAACAAACCTCGGCTTGGGGTGATCATTAGTTTGGTGGTTAGGGGGGCTGAGATGGTGCTTGACATGGCACTGTACTCTTAAAAGCTTTCCCTTGGTCTTCCCCGTAGACAATGCACTTGGGTGGTAAGTAACGGACTAATGTACACCCTCGTAGCTTTTATTATTCTCCTACAGAAGACGTCTCAACACACAAAACTTTCTTTAATCGGTTCAGTCTGACTAACTGATTGCTTTGACCTTTGTAAGGACAGGATAGGAATTTTATGTTTAAGAGTTTGATTGAAACCTAACCCCCCCACCCCAAAAGAAAAATACAGTTGATGAAATCTTAGGGTGCAAATTAAGCGGATGAGTTTAAGTCAGATTTAATAGAATGCTTTGATTCCTCACCAATCCTTGGTCCCGATGTGTATTCTTCCATGGGGCACCATCGGGGGAGTGTTGAGTCAAAGGAGGGCACTCTCCCATTCTCTGATGATGGCTCACTGTTATATTGGCCCTCATTCCTGCTGCATTTTATCCTCATTCTTGCTGCCTTTCATACAGTAAAAGAAGAAGGGCTTCGGTACATCTCAAATATTTTAATTTTTTTAATCATTTTTTAAATCATAGCCAAATGTCAATTGGACGTCATATTAAGCAAGCACAGGAAATGCTGAAATTAAATGTACCTGGAGCCTGTTTAAAACTGATCATATTTCGACTGTGTTGTTTTAATCAATAGATGAGTGTTGATCCGTGCAGCATTTGTAGCCTGGGGTTGCCTCTCTGTGCGGTAAAATGCTCGTCATCTGACTCTCCCATACTGGTTCTGATTAGGGAGTTGCTCCGGGAGTTGGGGACAGTCAGGCCTGATTCGTACTGCTCTACACCTCGCCATATCCACTTACATTGCTACACTTCTGTAAAGTGATCAATCAGTTCACTGGAAGAAAATAAAGTTTGATAGTTGAAACACTAAATGTTCTCTCATAGCCAAAAGGGTTGCAATTGTTTTTTTCCGCTTTATGCTTCCAAGACAAGACATTTTTGGACATATAGAAACCTTTTTTTTCCATGCATAGTAGTGTGCAAACATCTTAAGCCACATGACAACATTGTTTAAAACTATTTATCTGGGAACTAAGTGTTTACTTGCTCATAAAACCTTATGTAACATTAGAATGGAACATTAGAATAGAAACATCAATACAATAAAATGTCCAAAGAATTGTGGTCTTTGGTAAGTGGTCTGACAATTGTGCACTGCAGTGTAACTTTTAATCTGGTCCACTGCTATTTCAGCAATACCTCTCCTCTATTTCAACACTTTCCTGTCAAAATAAGGCATAGCAAAATCCTCTATAGAAAGGTGCACTTTCTTGGTAGGTAGTGATATCGTGGAAGATGGCTAGATACCTTATAAGACATTAATTACCTTTTGGACAACATCTGGATTTCTTCTTGATTGTCATTTTCTTCATCCTATCTTGTAATTGGTATATTAGTTATTAAGTGTATCGAAGCAAGTAAACACTAACGGCCCAAATAAATATTGTGACACCATTTTCTCAGTGGCCAAAAAGGGCTTTAACTGGAACCATTAAATTATTCGAAGAGGTTCTATGGGAACAAATAACCCTTTTAAGATGTTATATTTGTGGCTTATGCTGTTCTAGTTGTATTGTCACAGCACTTTTCTTACTAACACTGATTAGGTAGGTAAACATAGATAAACAACTGTGTTTGTTTTGTATGTTCCTTGACTGTATGTGACCAGGGTGTGTCTACTAAAATGACCAAAGTGTAAAAACCTAAGGTTGCCTAGTCTTGTATTTAAACGCTGGAGGGTCCACAGTTCCCAGACCCAGGCGGTGGACAGTACCTGTCGAGACCTCCTCAGGTTTATAGTCAGTGGTTTGGATAAGATGACAGCACCACCTGCTTCGGTCTGAAAGACAGGAACTAGTGACATCCCAATTCCAAGGCCTCAGCAAGTGACTAACCCAAACCAGGAGACCCTCACTGCTGTCAGGAATAGGGGGGAGTGAGTGAGTCAGGGCGGGGTGAAAATACATTAAAAAGGCATTTGCTGGCACTCTGGAAAAGACCCAAAAGAAAAACACGTAGAAATCACAAACGTAAACAACCACAACAGTGGAGAGTCTGCCTTTAAAAGCAGCGGGACGCTGGCCAGTTAGGAGGCACACACACAGCTGGCCGTTGTTGAATGCATGGGGGCTGTAGATCTGTCCAACATCATGCATTGTAAACTGCAAAGAATGCAGTTGCTAAGGGTTACGAGTGTAACTGGACCTGTAGTTCAGAGATCAGGAGGGAAAAACGTTCACGGAAAGCCCTAATTTTGATCTCCCTGTAGAAGTTGCTTCCGTCTGCTGATTGAACTTGCTGTCGAAAAAACATTTGAGTCCCCCTCCTCAAATGCCCAGTGAATATGATTTAAGAGAGTTCTGAGGTTTTCCCTGAACAGCCTATCGGAGTAGGCCGTGCGGCAGACTCAGTCAGTGAGAGAGATTGGGCGAGATCCTCCCAAGACCAGTGACAATGGAGCAACGTGGGAGGTTCTGGACAGTTTCAGACACCGTTAAAGTGGATTGCACAAGTTTTGCTGAGATGCCAGCAGACTGCGTGTCTGAATGTGTACACATACTGTTTGGGGTTTGTCTTGAAGAGCTCAGTTGGCTTGCGTCCTGCTTTTCAATTGTCTAATTATGTGGGAATCAGGTTCTCCTTGTTGGATTATGCCTGGATGTCTCAGCGCAGGCAGTAGTAATGCACTGGGATTATGCCTGGATGTCTCAGCGCAGGCAGTAGTAATGCA
>JACXGK010012463.1:0-14284 GCA_016801125.1 Novumbra hubbsi | reverse complement strand
AAAGACACAAAACACTGGTCCAGTGGGTAGAGAGGGCAAGACACAAAACACTGGTCCAGTTGGTAGAGAAGTCAAGACACAAAACACTGGTCCAGTGGGTAGAGAGGGCAAGACACAAAACACTGGTCCAGTGGGTAGAGAGGGCAAGACACAAAACGCTGGTCCAGTGGGTAGAGAGGGCAAGACACAAAACACTGGTCCAGTTCGTAGAGAAGTCAAGACACAAAACACTGGACACGATCAAGTTAATGAAGTGCAAGCAGCAATTTAGTAATGGCGTTTGTTTCCATAGTAGTAGGAAAAGTAGCAAAGTCATCCCCTGCCCATCTAAAGAGAGCAAGCCAGAATAGAAGCAACTTAACCTATGAGTAATCACCAAACAATTCAGAACTCACATGAAATTTTCACATGGGCTGTTCCAACGAAAACAGTCAAAAAAGTAATGAATTATTCAACACTATAGGCTCACAGCAATAACATAATGGAAGCAACATTGACATTATCACACCCTTGTTTTGACATTTACAGCAATATTTGCCTGGCGGGCTCATTATAACTCCCAATCTAATGCTGATGTCTTGTGGGTTGATAGAAACACTTTGAACTTCTCCAAAGCATTACAGAATTGTAATAAATTACCGCTGCTAAACTACACACAAGTACTATCAATAACTCATTCTATTTAAAGGAAGAAAAAACGATTTAACCCAATTCAGCATGAAATGAGATAGCGGTAGATAAATAAATCACGCTTGTGCAACTGCTGAGCCATAAGTCACTGAAGTCTGCGAAGTCACTCCCTAAAAGTTGAACAGTGAAAGGCAGAACACACACAGCCATCGGACTACCAGCAAGCCATGTGCCATTTTCACATGAACTCGCTCGTCAGATGGAGGAGTTTGGCGTTTGTGTTGCCTTTGCAAAATCGAAGTAAACTCCATGAGGAAAGATCTGTTTTTTGGCAATGTGTTGTGTTCAGTTGGGCCATTTGAGCATTTAAACATGTCTATCATTATGAATTCTGGAAAGTTAGCAAATATATCATACAGTATGACTCAATGAGAACCAATGAGTAGCAGACAGTCTAGGGGCATAAAATCTGAACGTTGCTAGTTTGAAAGTTGCTAGTTTGAAAACACAGGTGAAAAAAAAAAAAAAGGGTTGAGGTGCCTTTTAACAGAGCACTTAACATTATACATTTGATTGTATAGTTTGTTTTCATTGGTAGACTTGGATGTCTCGATAACATCAGACGTTACACACTTTTAAAGGTCTGAGCATAAACAACAACAACATAACCACAACAGAATGTAAAAGAATTATGACATTCGATGCCATGAGATCAGTTAAACTCCAGTCTAACACAAATGTGAACAAGTGTCTGATTCCCACACATTTCTCAGACACGTTTCTGATCAGAACTAATTCAAGAACCCATTACAGGTCGGGTGGTCAATTCAGGATTTAAGACATCTAGCCCTCCTGACCGGGACCAATCACTGTTGCAGGATAACGCCCTGTTCCAAACCAAACACACAAGGCTGGGCTTGGCAGACAGTGCAACACCACAGGTCTAATGCACTCAAATAGCCATCACACATTACTGGAGCTGATCCTTTACCAATATCACCACCTTCAATATCACCAAAACCTTTAACAAAATCACACATTTATTGTCACCGCATCCTTTAACAACATCACTACATTTAATTAAAGTCACAAATGAATGGAAACAAATGTTTTACCATAAAAAAAGACAACCAGACATGATAGATCAACAGCACCACCTAGTGGCAACATCAAAAATGCAATTAAGAAAGTTTGCTTTGCTGCCCACAGAACATGGCCCTCATTCACCAAACAACCTTTCATAAGAGATTCTGTCAGTCACCATTGTTTTCTGATCTGGGATTAAGGGGAAAAACAGAATATACGCACACTCAGGAGCGCACATGATTGCTGACAAGTTGGCGCAAAAAAATACTTTTCTTCAAATCTACTGTTTTATAATATATAGGATTGAACTTAAAAATATATTTTTTTTATTCTTAATTTGTTGTATCCTTCTCCGGATACAACATTCACTGAACCAGTAATAGCAACCCATGCAGCTTTTTTGTTATGGTATATCCACTACGGACGCTACTGAATATCAAAGAATGTTTGCTGTTCACTTCCCTTATCAATACCTCCACTTCAGAACCAATGTTGTTTTTTACGTTTGGAGTCCGGTGCCCCCTCTCTCAACTTTTTTTGTTTGTTTGGGGCATCTGGAAAAAAAGCTTGTCGGGAGAAGAAAAAGTGAGCACTACTGTAAGTCCTGTGTCATGTCAACAACAAAGCGTCACGAGACCATTCATGTGTGGGGTTGCTTCTCAGCCAAGAGTGAGCTCACTCACAGTTTCTCATAAGAACACAGCCATGAATAAAGAATGGTACCAAAACATCAATAAGACAAGTGATAACTAAGTGGCTCAGGGAACAATAGTGACATTTTGTGTCCATGGCCAGGAAACTCCCCAGACCTAAATCCCATTGAGAACTTGTGGTCAATCCTCAGAAGGTGGGTGGACAAACAAAACCTCATACATTCTGACAAACTCCAAGCATTGATTCTGTAAGAATGGGCGGCCATCAGTCAGGAAGTTAATTGACAGCATGCCAGGGTGAATTACAGGTCTTAAAAAAGACAAGTCAACAACGCAAATATTGACTCTTCATATCCTTAATGTAATTGTCAATAAAAGCCTTATACTTAAGTATACCATAGTAACCTCTAAAAATACAGAAGGAGCAAACTTTGAGAAAATTAACATTTAAAACATTCTCAAACCTTTTGGCCACAGCTGTACATACTGCAAGTACGCACTTGGCCGGTGATGAAGCACGGGCTGTTTAGTATAAGCTAATATGCTAGTATTAGGAAGGATTGGGATATACTACTTTGTCATAAAATTGCATCAACATCATTTTTGTGCTCAATTACATCATACCAAGTTTGATAATTTAGCTAAACACCATAAAGCATTGTGTTAAACTGTTTCTTTACGAAGTTCACTTCTAACAAAAAAAAGCATATACAGACTAAATGGCTTTTGCCACTGGGCGCTTTAATAGCTTACAAACCAGTAATAATAGTATCCAACTACTTAGAATAATCATAGAAATTGAGCCCATGTAATCAAGACTGAAGATGAACTTTACATTGCCAAAGCAATTTCATGGCACAACAAGGTTTCCTTTCATACGTGAACGATATTGATGCTAAAACAATCCATATAGATGACAATAAGTCACTTTTTCATCAAGTGAAAAGAGGACAGATGGTGAAAACCCCTCCTCTTTTACTGAGCCAGGGGTTGTAGTCTATATTACCCCAAAAGGCATGTACGGATGCACACTTCCAAGGACCACCAGAAAGGTCGTGATTTCTGAGTGCACACATCTCTGCAGTCTAATGCCCTATTATGGAATTGGAAGGGCATTTATGTACGCTAATTAGGAACTAGCACACGCTTAAAATTTTCCAGGACAATGGGATTCATCATTACAAGAACATTAGTGGGAACAATTCAGCAGTTAAAACATGTAATTAATCTGAGGTGGCCTTTTCTTAAGACCTTTCTCAAGAACAAAAAAAAAGCATCTAAGGAAGATATTGGTGAATGAGGCCCCATGAATGTTATTGGGGGGGGGGGGGGTCAAAATACCTTAAAACTATCTGGGTCTCCCACCTCATCAGATTCTTCCATGTCCTATAAAGATAGAAATGCAAGAGGTTAACATCCCTGAGAGACTGCAAAGCTGACAAATCCCCAACCACAGCACTGGGGAAAAAGACTGGTTACGTTGGAAAGACAGCGAGACAACTGACCGAGTTATGGGAGCTGTCCCCACTGTCCTCATCACCAGAAGCCTTATCATCACCAGTCTCAATCCGGCTAATGTCGTCCTCACCATAAGCAGCCGACACCAGACCTGCTCCATGGCCCTCTGGAAAATGTAATACAGAAAGCTTGGTTATCAGGTTGACACTTGACAGCCTGTTCGTGGTATTTCGCCCTAACAGCAAGTTAGATCTTCCTTTGACATTTTATTATCATATCATAATATCTTACCCTAAATAGGCAGTACTTTGAATACACTTTGCAGGATGTTCACTGGGTTGTTGGTAATTGATTATGGTTTAGAACATTTTATTTCCAAAACCCCAATGGAAGTATTAGGGCTAGGAATTTCTAAAGAGCTCAAAATATATAAAGATTTTCAAGAATCTATTTGAACTGCAATTTAACACTGTATTTCAAACAACAAACATATGGCACATCATGTCTACTGCAAAGGAACAAAATATAGCATTAAAGATGTATAGGCAGTCTAGGACTATTGCGATTGGTACAATCGGATTTTAAAATAGGTCCTTAGAGATTAAACACATGCCTTTGTTGACTACGAAGAAGTGTCTGTAAGCCTGTCATTTTACAATAGGCTAAAATGCTAATGTATTAGTTGCAGTCGACGCCAATTGAACTGGAATTTGCATAGTGTTGCTCTAATTCAACACTGAAATATTAAGAGCACTATGATGACAACATCTTCAGATATCTTGAATTACTGGGGAAAAGATGTTGCGATTTGGTCCCGTGTCCCAGGCACAACGCACAGCTAACGTAGTCTCGCAGTGTAAACTAGCGCGTTGCGCTAACATTTTAAAAGGTATAGAACTGTCTCGGGTTTCCAAAAAATATTTTCCTACAACTTTTATTGAGTGACCCTACTGTGTTGCAAGTTGCCAAGTTGGTAGTAAGCATAACAATCTATTTCTAACTGGAAGATTTCCCAGTCGAAAAAATGTTTCGAGCGTTTCGTAAAGCTTCGACACAAATGTTTCGATGGTCTCAGTATTGTGAAAAAGCCGTTCTGCACATCACTAGTCGTTATCAGTATATAAGCAATTTATCTACCGGTTTCTAGAATCTCTGGATCGGAATCTGGCTCTGAATCGTCTCCATAATCCGCTAAAGAAGAGAGGAGTGCACTTTTCTTGCCGCTCGCCATTTCTCCTCCGGTCGCACAAAAGCTACGTCACATTTAGCCTAGTCTTTGTAATGCGCATGCTTACTCGGAACCCTGGGAAACGTAAGGCTTGTGGTTCAAAAAACTAAAATGACGCCCAATTATCTATTCCATACATTTAATTGCATTATGGAAAGGCGGATGAAGGCGTTACCAGCAGCTAGCGCCATGTATTACATAGAATATAGCATATATATTTATATATTTAATTTACGACTTTTTGAAATGCTGAGTTGGCCCATCCAAATGTCACTAACTATTTGTTAAATAGGCTTTCAATAACGTTAGACAGGTAGGGCAAGATTGATAGGTCTATAACAGCTGTTTGTAATTATAGGTTTAAATAGTCAATACTAGGACCCCTGGGGGTACTTGGCACCTCCTCGAGGGACTGATGAGACTATTTGGTAAAATGCGCATGATGGGGTAGATTAATAGAATTCCACACATTGCAGAATTCAGTTTCAGTAACCAAAAAGGTTTGGCAATCATTGATATATATTTTTTTTTCTCTCCACGTGGAGCTTTCTCTAAGCTCTGTGAAATGCAACAACAGTTCACCTTTATCACAGCAATGTTTGTTGTATAATGGACGTGTTGAATAATGGACTGTTTCCCTTAGGGAATTGGAGGAGAGAAATCATATAACCATAAAAAAAACACATGGGAAAACAATATTTATATTTTAAAGATATTTCACAGAGATATCGAAGCTGTTTGGAATTTTAGAAACCAGTAAATGACTGAGCCTGTTCGTCAGTCAAGCAATTTGACAATTTGCTCTTTTAGGAGGCAGAAAAAAAGTGGTCTGGGCAGGCAACCACCGAAAAAACGGGTCTATATCATCCATCCCAGCTGATTTGTAAGAGTCCATTTAAAGCAAATTCTACCATTCCTCATTAAACAGTGGTCTTGGATGGAACTCATGGAACTCCAGACTGGGTAGAGGGATCAGTGTTTGCAACAGTAGGCAGAGAATGATGATAACATCTTTTTTATATAATAATATAAGGTTTAAGGTTTTTTTATTGATCACATTCATTAAACGTATGATCAAACCGCATATCTTCTTGCTGAAATCAGTTAATGAACATTATTTATTTTGCATTGCCCTTTCTTTTGGTTGGGTGTGTCAGGTTTGAATCATCATGGCCACCTTTCGACCAAACTAATATAACAAAGTTGCTAGATGTGCATCTTGTTATACTTACAGTATGTGAGTTTGTGTACATGTGTAAAAATGATCATCCCATCAGCCCTATGCTTTAGCAACGTAATTTAGAGGCTCAGCGCTGATCATTAAAAATTGCCTAAGCTTCTAAGTGAAAACAACATCTGCTTAGCACTATATATATCTGTGTAAACTCTATCCATCAATTCAAATGATAAACGCTACTTTACTGTATGTTCTCTTCACCTCTTATGGTACATTTGATTCATTTGGTCATTTATGGGTAACAGAAGGTTATCTGCTATGTTATGAAATAGCCAATGCAGTGGTCATTGGAAGTGGGACCCATTTCTCTAAAGCACACCATTCTTCATCCTCCTCTTCCCCCCCTTTGGTGAGCAGCAACAGCCATATATTAGGGCAAAGCCCACCAGAGCCAGGATCATTAGCAGGAAGAGCCCTATGACCACAGCCCCCCCCAGAGCCCAGGGCTCCATCTGCAGACGCTGCACGGTCCACTGGACCCAATCCTCTGATGTCCCATCCAGACCAGGGTGCTCTGGAATCTTTACTAGAAAGCTATAGCAGAGGTTGAAGGGTCAGAGTTTAGAGGTCAGTGGTTTCAAGTGAAGCATAAAGATGTTTCAGTCAGTTTATATGAAGCCTGTCTACGGTAATATGATTTTGGCCAGTGGAAAGAGCAGTTTGTTTTTGTCTTTTTCAAATCTACAGATTTGAAAAGACTGCACATTCAAATTGTGCCCACAGCTGTTTAGTTTTTTTTCACATTGTAACATGCTGGCATAATGGCTAAAGCCCATACAAGAAGAGTTTTTTTTAACATTTTGCTTATATTTTAAATAGTGACTCACCTTTCCACAGACATCTATCAACGTTTCAGTAAAGCTTACGATTTATACAGGTAATCGGACATGTAGCCCACTGTTAGTTATTTATTATATGGTCCAGTCCTTCATCTGGTTCAAGAAATCCACTTTTAAAATCCCTGAAGCCTTGCTATCTTGTGAGGGAAGAACTTTCACCCACTCTAAAATCGGTGTTTTTTCCAGATTCTATCTTGTTCTTTAAGTCTGAAAAGTGTTTGTTGCCTATCTCCTTTATGAGTGAGGGTTTTTACTACAGTGTAGGAGAAAGAATAAAGAGGTAGAGTTGGGTTGGGTTAATGTTTACTCATTATGTTGACAGTTGGAGGTTACACAGGGACTGTGCTACCAAGACTGATAAGGAAGGCTCTACAGTAAATCAACGATAAACTACAAGTGAATGTTACAGGTGGGTTAGAACTAAGGTGTGGTCTTTGTTTTATTATAGATGCTAGATATGATTCAAGCCCTCCCAGGTATGGGAGTTAGATTTGCTTCAACTGTTGCGTTTCAATGATTTATGTATTTACAACAAAAATTATATATGACGATATACATTTCTTTCATTAATGTACAATGTTTTATTTCCACTTAAACATTAGGTACATCTAAACTTGTGTACACATTGTTCTTATGATAACTACAAATTAATATAATCCAAAAAACTGTTTATTTCAAACAAATGATGTACAATCACAGATGATTTGGTATCAGTTACACAACATATAAGCATGATTTACCATCTCTAATACAACACATAATAGTATCTACAATACTGCATTAACACCGTACTGCATTATTTTCTTTGGCACGTACCAACATAATATGTAATGCCCTGAAGGGGGCACTGTCGGGCAGTCTGAGACTGATGGGAGGACAGCTTGGACGGTCCCAGAAGTTTTACCCTGATATTTCCAAGGCTGGCTAAAGCTGTCACCTTTGTAGGACTTCCAATTGATTACGGGTCATATGATATCAATTGTGTCCTATGTAGGTCAGTCAAGGATTAATACTGGTGCCACTTCAAAACAGAGACTGACAGCACTGCCACTGGCTGCCAACAGACAACTTAATGGTCTGTGGTCAGTTCCCTTTTCACTGGGAACAACAGTCACACAAAAATTGAAAGAGTGGAGAACTTCAACAATTTTCCCATGCTGTTCAAGGCAAATTATAACAACTTGTAAAAGAACCAGATTTAAAACAGAGAGATTTACATGCATGTACCTATTTATAAAAAACCTATATAAAACATAAAGGCTCTTACAGGTTGAAATCAAGAGAAAACAGGTGAAACGTCTTGACCTCATACAGCTTGTAGGGGCTGGACTCGGGTGACCTGGTATTTTACCTTTCCACAGCAACAGCAGTGAATGCAGGACAGCATTATCATGAATAGGAAAGTGGCTGGAAGGAAAGAGAGACATTTGCCTTTATGACATTTTTATGTAAACAGAGACCAAATCGTTGCTCTGCTGAAAACATACTGAATTGCTGCATGGTACATGTAATTACTAATTATTATTCATGTTGCTGTAATCACTCTAATTAAACTAATTTGGGTGTAACCAGTTGGAATGGAAACTGCCCAAAATCCCCAATCTTTCTGCTTATTAAGGTATGATAATGTTTCACATTTTGTGCAATACAATGTGACTATTGACAACGGCATGTTAATATATCAGTGACTCAAACATAACAACAATATTATTGGAACTATCTTAAGACATTAAGAAAGCCAACGTCTACCATTGACCGACAGTGGGCTGGTTGACGATTCCAGCATATCGCTAATATCCATTTCCTCCTTTTAGAAAACCAGAGGTGGTACAGAGTAGAGGCCACAAACTTGGCATGCGCCTTGACTCACAGACGAAGAGGATGATGACGAAGAAGGCCCCAAGCTCCAGTGAATTTGCCTGAGGAAGATTCTGTACTTTAGACCACACCTTATTCAGGATGTCAAACACCTCCTGCTTCACCTCCATCTTCTCCTGAATAGTTCAGATGCAAATGGTAACTTCACCGTACCTTAGAAAAGGGTACAAAGTGGACGGAATTACAACGTTTGTGATGATTTTCTTCGACACACACAGGTCCGGTTACACACACACATTCTCAACAAGTTATTTGAATCTACCGATCACATTCATGTTTAGGATTCAAACCAGTGAAAGCTAATAAATAGCTAGAAACCTTGGATATCTGAAGCTACTGACCGGACAGCGAGCATTAGCTCAATCGTTGCTTTGCCATGGATCTGGATGCACCCTCTGTGAGAATAGTCGCAAATACCAGAATCACTGGCCTGCGCCAAATTCCAAGGCAATTATATTTGAGGACTTTGTCAACAAAAGTTGACTATGTTAGAAATACAAGCTACACCACTTCTAAAATGGGCCCCTCCCACTTGCCTCCAACTCAACAACATGTAGCGTTTATTACGCCTGAAAATACTTGGCCATTAAACATTACCTTTTGACTTAATGTGTAAGAAAAATAACTGTTTAAAGAGGAGCAGAGTGTAGCTTATGTTTTGTTGCTAACAAGTATTAAAGGGAACCCCTGCAATGTCATTGCCCATAATGAAAGACATTGAAGGAGTGGGGGAAGGTTGGCAGTGGAAGGGGTGTCTGTCCACTACATGTCAGGAACTTAATCTTGAATAAAGACAGGCACTATTTGTACTTCAGTGTAGGAGCTGTACCACATTTGACATCTGTTTTGAAAGAACGGACTGAGCGGATAGATCTCAAGCAAAAATAACCATCAAAACAAGACACCAAAGCAGGAACATACAGAATAAGGATTGAAATAAAAAATAAAAAAATAAAAGAAAAAGGGAAATTTCAAGATTTTTTAAATGCATGTTACCATTTTGGAAAATGGCAAAATGCAACGGAAATCCAACAATATGTTATCTTAAAATGCATGCATATTCTGAGCATAACCAAAAAGAAAAAAATGTGTGGTTTATGTACAGCTCTTCAAAAAATAAAGAGAACACCTTTTTTTTCCTTTCCAAAAAAAGGAATGTTTTGAGGGAGGAACACAAGGGTTAAATTTAAAAGACCACAGTAAATTGAATCTTTCTGTTCCTCACTCAATGCTTCACTTTTTTGGAAAGGGAAAGGAAAGGTTCCGTGGCGTCTTATTTGTTTCCAGAGCTGTATTTCGCCATTTGTTGGTAATTTTCCTGTGTTCGTGTTTTTACATTTGAAGAGAAAATGAAAACGTCTTTGAAAGCAGGGCACGTTGAGCAGAGGTAGAAGTTGACATCCTTTTTATGGATGTTGGAAGTGTGAACTATTTACCTAAACCTAAGCAAAAAGCAGAGCCAAACCACAACGGAGGATTCGCTACACAGGCTAGCACCAACAAAGAATCACCGTGAACAAAATGGAAGAACTTAAATACACCCCTCAATCAGGGACAACCATTCACAGGTTCCCCTGATTAGGGAGAACCATCCAGGATGTGTCCCAAGCACATGGAGAAGGCCAGAGGCCCCCAGCCAGAACCTGACAATAACACGTCAAGTATTACTAAATAAATGTTCATTTGTTTGACCACATTTTCAAGGTGAAAATGTAATCTATATAATACAATAACGTCCTATGTTCTTGAGTATTGTTACTTTATTTACCTATAGAAATTGAAACATATTCCAGGTTAATCAGAACAGCTGTAAAAATAGTTGGGAAAATTGACTGTAGGAGTATTTTACGTAATCAACCAAAACTCTGGTCATAATTGTGGAAGTTGCAGCAAAGTGAAAAACCCAGCCCCCACACACACAAATTATTACTCGTCAAGATTATTTCCGGATTGGCATTTCAGACAGTGCCATGCGTCATCAACTACAGCAGCTGTGTGTGGGCTAGCTAAAGCGCACTGATACTAGACTCAAGTGCGTGTTTCTGGCTAAACTGCATAATTGGGATGAAACGATCCCCAGACTGTGGTTGAATCATAGAATGTTGGGTACTAGGGACGGTTTTCATGTCCGTATTTGGAAAAAAATATGATACCCCTCAATGTACCCCCAGTCGTATGCATTATCCCAGCAAGCCTATGGTCTCACGAGTCTTGTCAAGTATTCCCTGTGGATACCCCAAGGGTCCTAGTTCCAGTGGTTGGGAAACACTGAACAGTATTCCCATTCTGAGCATAGTGCTAATCGTTCTAGTGATCTCTCTCATTAGCTACGTTTTTTTCTAACTCGACTGGAGATTTGTTTCAATGGCCGTTTGCAAAGTTGGCTTGAAAATAAATTGGATTTTTTTTTTCTTTAGGGGCCACAAAGCGTCAGGACACTTGTTAAACATCCCATCTCAATGATGGTTGATAACACAGGGCATTGTTACCTTCACTCAACCTTACTGTTAAACCGGAGGGAAAACTGTCCCTCCAATATCCCATGCAACACCGTCTGGTCTCCCATCAAGTAACTGGCCTGCTTTGCTTAGAGGGGTAACCAGTAGTAGGATGCGAGGGGACATTCACAGCAACGTTTGTTGTAAATTGTCAATAACTAACTAAAACATTTAAATGGACACAATTAAATATTCACGATGTCAAAAGTTTACAATTCCTTAGGGACACTGAGGTCACAGTGCGAAATTATACAAGATTTCAGACCGACTGAAATTACAATACAGCAGCATCCCCTCATATAGAGAAAAAAGCTTAAAGTGATGCTTCATGATTTATTCATATCACAAATAAAGTTGCGTTCCAAGCTAAGGCTTCCCAGTAACATTTCTTTATGTTGTAGCATTTTTACACTTTGACCTAACTTTACAGAAAGTCACATTATTAGATTACATTTTTTTCCCGGAAAGGTGTTTGGAGAATATTTCACTACACACTTATACTTGAAATAGAGTGTATCCTTTGCTAGGCTACCC
Source organism: Novumbra hubbsi (assembly GCA_016801125.1). Taxonomy (NCBI): domain Eukaryota; kingdom Metazoa; phylum Chordata; class Actinopteri; order Esociformes; family Umbridae; genus Novumbra; species Novumbra hubbsi. Next base: position 2,243 of record JACXGK010012463.1, on the reverse strand, counting down.
ATCATTTACCTTAAAGGCATAATGCAACAGCAGGGGCTATGAATGTGAAGGCATGTCTCAACCACCTGCCAGGGTTACTCTGGAGGATGACCTGGCCTTTGTGGTTTCTCTCTCCCTATTGTCTGTGTTTAGCTCCAGCTTTGCTTCAATCCTCCCCCTTATCTCGTTTTCTCTCGAACTCCATCATACCCTTCTCTCATTCCGTCAGGCACTTATCCCGTACTCCTCGTTCACGTATGCATGACCATAGAGACTCCAAATGTTTTGTTGAACTCTAAAGTCTACCTCATTCCCTGAATACCACACATGCTTAAAAGCGCAGAAAGTTATTATTAGTCAAACACTTTTGTCCTTTAACAAACTGTTTTATTTTACTTACAAATGCTGTGACATAAAACTGTAAACGATCTACAAATGAAATATAACACTGGCATGGCATCTTTACTGGTTTAAGTATCTTACCTTTTAGTTTAGATTCCAAGTTTGGCAACGTCAATCTCTCCGACTTATCCACTACTGCCAAAGTTTTTCAGAAGGCAAGGAACAACTGTGACAGAGTAAACTACAAATACAAACAGAAACAACTTTATTTTCCTAACACTCCGCAGTTTATTCCTCTCTCTCTCTGCTCTTTCACCCTCCACTTTTCTTATTCCTTTTGTTTGGGTGTCTCTGTTTCAGTTCTTCGTCTAAATAGCTTGCTGAAGTAGTCTCGTCAAAACTGGGAGATTGTCTTTTATCCTTCTAAGGTTGTGTTTCTGTGGTTCGGTTTGTGTTGTCAAGCTGTGAAACTACAAACCGTCTTCTTTGTGCTCCACTCGTTTTTTTCTGAGTCTGTGTGCCACAGCTAACTATACAATTTTTTCTCTAAGTAGACTGTTCACTAACTGTAATATGTGTACTCTAAGTAGACTGTTCTCTAACTGTACTATGTGTTCTCTAAGTAGACTGTTCTCTAACTGTACTATGTGTTCTCTAAGTAGACTGTGCTCTAACTGTACTTAGTGTTCTCTAAGTAGACTTCCACCCTGGCAGTCGCCCCTCTTTCTGTACCTCTACTCCCCTTTCTGACTCTGTCCTGGTGCTGTTTTCGACACTCATTCACTCTTTCCTCTCTCTCTCCCACACCCCCCTCATTCTACACTTCTCTCTCCTCTCTCAAAGCCAGCTGCTCTTGTTGCCCTGCCTCCATTTTTTGGCTGTGGTCACCGTGGAGACCAAACAAAATTTTCCGGATTAAAACAAGGGCTGAAGTCTGTGTGTCCGTGTGTGTCTGTGTGTGTCTGTGTGCTTAGTCTGTCTGGTCTTCTGCCAGCTGACACAATCATTCCTCAAGATTCTGGATGTGTCTTTATTAGTTATCGATTTTATCTGCTCCCTTGTACTTCTCAATGCAACCACTGAAGGGAGAAAAGTGAAATCCTTACAAACATTTTTAAATAATATTTCACATAATTGTTTCTTCTACATGTATCCCAAAATGCTTCACTCATTTAAATACATTTCTTTTTTTTCACTGTTGAAAAGCTTCCATGTGTTTCTCATTTATGTTATTCCATCTGCTGTAGAGGTGCGGTCTCTTTCACTATGGAAGGGTTTCAGTAAGGATGGAATAGAGAACAATGTGGGTTCTCCTTGAAGCGTGAGCTACATGGGGAAAGCAGTGTGAGTTTGTCAGTCAAAGGCAGACCTTTCATAGAGTGCAAATATTTGTTTTATGAAATAAATTAAATAAAATGTATGTTCTTCAATGCAAATGTTTTCCCCATGCATTCTTTGCTCTTAATATGCCATTTCTGTTGTATTACAGAAAAAAAATCCTATGTCGCAATGGCTGTTAAAGTCATAGAGGAAAACATAAAACATCCATATTGCATAAACCATTTACGTAAGGAATATGTTACCTGTTTGTAGTTCAACAGGATTGTGCTCTTCAGACATTTATGCAAGTTCTGTACTTAAAAAACTTGCATAAATATTTAAAACGAATGTATGGGGAAAAAATATATCTCTAGATCCTACACACACACAGAGCTATTTATAACAAAACGGTGACCTCTGACACAGGAAAACAGGGTGATAGTATTACTTAACCTACTGCTCTTTCTCTGGCAAGGCCACACTCTTATACAACCCACTGTCAAACCCACTGTCAAACCTACTGTCAAACCCACTGTCAAACCTACTGTCAAACCCACTGTCAAACCTACTGTCAAACCCACTGTCAAACCTACTGTCAAACC
>JACXGK010012462.1:0-14287 GCA_016801125.1 Novumbra hubbsi | reverse complement strand
AGAGAAGAGAGGTAGAGGGTGTCATGTGGGTCTGGAGAGAAGAGAGGTAGAGGGTGTCATGTGGGTCTAGAGAGAAGAGAGGTAGAGCGTGTCATGTGGGTCTACAGAGAAGAGAGGTAGAGGGTGTCATGTGGGTCTAGAGAGAAGAGAGGTAGAGGATGTCATGTGGGTCTAGACTCTAGAGAGAAGAGAGTTAGAGGGTGTCATGTGGGTCTAGAGAGAAGAGATAGGTAGAGGAGGAAGAGGAAGGGAAAGGGGGAGGGTAGAGACAGAAGAGAAGGAACAGAGGAAGAGGAAGAGGTAGGGTAAAGACAGGGGAAAAGGAGGGAGCAGTATGGTTTCGTTCCCACTCTGCAAACATGAAAAGACTGAAAGGAAGGAGGGCGAAGGGGGCGTCTACTGTCTGAACCCACACTAGGTAGAATATGGAGTTCATAGCATCTCTCCTGTCACTCTGCGTCAGCAGTAATGTCTGCTCTCTGTCCGAATCATCTGCAATAGCTAATGCTGGACCGGAAGAGAGAAAGATGGGAAGGTGGAGCAGAAGAACGGGTTCGGAGAGAAGGAGGATGGATGTAGAGGAGGAAAAGGAGGGTGGAGGTTCAGGGAAAAGATGAATAACTCTCAAGGGTTGTGTGGTATGGAAATCAGGTCTAAAAAAAGCCTGGATATGACAGTATCCTGCCTTGAAAGCTTCAGTAAGATGTACTGAATGTGTAGTTACATTGCTTGTATATTACGCTGAAACGTGCTAAGATAGGCGTCCATATTTTCTCAATTCGAGTGTGTGGCTTGTCACGGTGTGATGTACAGTTCTGTACAAATGACCAGACCTGTGTAATGAGATCAGCCCTCGTGTGTTGTATGGGATGATGGGGAGTTCACTGGATTGCAGGGGATTTCACTGCATCCTAATGAACAGGAAGTAGAATTCTTAGATGAAGCCGTGTGCAACTGTCCTGTCACCAGTCGTCTGATGTCATCAGTCACTTAATGTCACTGGTTATTATTTCTGCCATTTCAAATAAGAAATGGACCTGTAATTTCTAATAAGAAATGGACCTGTAATATCTAATAAGAAATGGACCTATTATTTCTAATAAGAAATTGACCTGTTATTTGAAGACAAAGGCATGTGGGTGCTTGCTGAATATTTTGCAATAGGCAAAATCATTAGTGGGGACATTTGAATTCCAACAGCCTGTAGCCTGGGGTTGAGATCATACTGGTGATATACTGACGCACTGCAAACATCTAAAACAGACTAAGAGAAGTTAATGTACCCACTACCAACCTGTACCACAAAGCACCTTGTTAGGTCAACTGTGTATATTCCTCACATGCCAAAAAAAGGCTAACCTTTTCTAAATAAATTATTGTTGGATCACATCAACAGATATTTCACACAGGCTTAAACAAGCCCTGTTTCACATCCAATTTTTGCCTGGATTATTCAGATGAATAAATCTGTCTCGAAGAGTTAAAACGGTAGATAAAGAAAGACTTAACTGAACTATACCGAACCAAACCCAAAGCATTATATCGGTCCCTCCCCAAGCTACAGTATGCCCAAAATGCCTCACATTTCAATAATAAAAATATCACTACTAAAAACGATACATGCAAACCTTTCCAGGCTAGTTATCGTGGTGGTAGAAGGTGTTTCTGTAAAGCAAAATAAGAGCAGGCACCTTGTGTTCGAGGCCTGAGTCCGGGCTGGTCACTTGGATGACATTAACTAAGTGTCACATTTATTGCATGCAAGAGCCAGCGGCATCTTGAAAGCTCCTGACATCTAGACTACACTTTCCCCAGTCGACCACACAACAACAAAACAAATAAATACAGGAATGAAAACTGACAGCATGCCACTATGAGTACTGAGATGTATGGCGGAGATATAAAACCACACACACCTGTGCTGCTGGTGCGCAGACAGAAAGGCCCACAGACACCACGGCTCTGTCTCGGTGAGGGAGGGGACTTGGCCCACATGGGGGAGGTAAAGAGGGGGGAGAGTGGTTAGACAGGGAGAGAGGGGAGGCCTGAGGGAAACGGAAGAGAGGGCGCGGAGAGGGAGTCCGAATGCAGCGTGTGCAGTAGAGGTCAGGACCCACAGAACTGTGTGTGTTACAAAGGCACGAGGAGGAGGTGTGAGCAGCCTACAGAACAGTGGGAATGACAGCGGGCAAGTCTGGGGGGCTAATTGTCCACAGGAGCACTGAGGGGACGACCTTGGTGAGACGTGAAGCCAGCCGGGCATCGGAGGGACACGGGGGGCCGGGGGTAATGGAGCCGTGATCTTGACCCAGCGTAACACGCCGGCCTTCTTCAGTGGAAACAGAACGTGGCCGGCCGGCTAATGATGACCGCTCTCAGAGGTGGGGTCTGTGGAACCTCCACATCTCCCTGGTCCTCCTGGTCAGCAGGGGCAGGATGTCGGGCAGGATGTCCCAGCTGTGTGCATGTGTGTGTGTGCATGTGTGTGCGTGTGTGTCAGTGTTGGCTGGCGTGTCAAAGGGCACATCCACCTCCAGCAGAAACTCCCAGACAGCAGTGACAAATAAGCCTGCCTCCTCCTTCCTTCCGGGGGCCCTCCTGGCCCCAGTGGCCCAGGCACTGTTTAACACTAATGGGGGTCTGAGGAAACACCGCTCGGGGTGGAGGACCAGGGGACACGTCGGAACGAGGTCTGGGAGGAATCAACAAGCCGAGAGAGACAAGCAGGGACAGACATTCAGGCATGGCTTCCTATGAGGATGTCAACGACATCATACAGAGACGGTGAGTTTCGAACCCCATTTGGAGACCATCCCTTTGTCCTCGCACATCATTTGATCTGATAGAGCCACTACAACCAGGTGAGTTTCTACATGGAGCTCCTGGCTGCCCTCTGAGAACATGCTCCAGGCTCCGCCAGGGAGGGTGGGCACGGTCGGGATCTGCCTCAGGGCTTGTCTGATGCCATTTGAGCCAGGGATCTGTTTATTTAAATGATAGGCAAAGTAGCAACCGACAGTAGTAATTGCTGAGGTACCGAAAGTTCAAGTAGATACAGTAGTCTAATTGGTATTGGTAGTGGCAGCAGTAGTACAGACAGTTTTAGTAGTAAAGGTAGTAGTCGTTTGAATTTGTTTACCCATAGCAGTAGTACTACTTTTACTGACAGTAGTAGTAGTACTACAGTCAGTAGCAGTATTAACATTATTACCCATAGTTGTAGTACTAGCAGTAACAGTAGTAGTAGAAGCATAACCAGCAGTAGTAGTAATAGTACTCTGCCAGCCAGCGGTCCGTCTACTCAAATCAACCAGGGAACTTAATCGAAGGGAGAGATGAGGAAGAGTAAAGGCCAGTGAAGGAATAGGGAACCTGTGTAGGGGTGACCTTTATCTTCGCCACTATGCACTCTGCTCTCTGCTCTGTCAACATTCAAATGTACCCTGGATTAGGCCTCAGTACAACAAATCTCTGAGACTCACACATACACACACCCAGGCAGCCACAATTACATATCACCACAGAGTTACATGTTGTGGATACATTCTCCAATTGTTTGTTCGATTCACGAAATTGCCAGCAAATCACTTCAGTAATAATCTACTGTTCTACGCAGAGAATTTCTACAGCACATAATGTCTGGAGAAAATATGAATGTCCCATCAAGTTGCCTTCATAGACAATATATCTCGTCGGAACAATTCACTCAAGCATAAAGCACTATGTTGGTTTGCCGAATTAGAGACATTTAGGCCAATTCTGTCACTGTGTGTGTGTGTGTGTGTGAGTGTACACACAATTTTTACTTAAGAGACTGCTCTGCTACTGCTGTCATTACAGTATCTGTCTGCTAGAACCGTCACACTGACGCAGAGCCTGTCTGGCTGAGCTTCCGGAGATGGAGCGCTGTCTCTCCTTTCCTGATACCTTCCCCTGCTTTTCTGTAAGGCAGACCAGGCCAGGGAACATGTCAGCCTTAGTGCTTAGTTGTGAGTCAAGTTACTTTGAACACGATGTTCCACTGCGATCAAGGATGTTAGTCGGCAGACAGACCATATCCGGTGTCCATAAAGATATATAAATGGCTGCATTTTGTCATGTTTGACGACAACAAAATGAGGCGTTCTCTCTAACAGTTCATGGTAGCCTCAGAGGCCACACACAAACAAAGCAACTACACAGTTTTTAGTTTTTTTAAACTTGTGATCCCCAGCAGGTAACCCTGACTTAGCACTACCCCCCCCCCCCAGTCAGTGGTACACTACCGGACATGGCCACCCCAGACTTCCCCCTCATCCTCCTTCCCTCACTCTCTCCCTCAGCTCAGCCCATGTTACAAATTATACCCTTGTGCAAACACTCCTGATAAATGGATCAAGCAGGCCAGAGTGGGAGAGCTGGAGGTCTCTCAAAGCAAACACCACACGCTGTGTTGTGCTACGGCTTCATTCCAGCATGTTTTCACAGTATTGCCAAACCCCCTGGCGCCCGGGTCATCAGCCAAGGGAGGAAGGCACCGTGCCTGCTGCCCTAGCACTAAACTGGCCGGTACCAGACCACCCGGGCCCTCTTGTTCCATTGGTTCTACATTAGCTGGGGGAGCAGCTGTTCCCCAGAGACACACTGATGACTAATGAGGCTGGCCTACACATCCAGGGGAGGGGCACCAGTCACCGGCCTATAATGATGCCTCATAATGGGTGAGGTTCCAGGTCCCTAATGACCCAGACTCTCACAACCCATGAGACAGTCCGCTCTGTCCCTCTCATTACAACCCCCCCCCCAAACCCCCGGCCTGCTGGCTCTGCCATGTGTTGGTTACTAAACGTGTATAGATATATACATACATACACACACATATATAGATATACATTTATATGTGTATATATACGTATAAATACAATGCTCCAAAAAATTAAGAGAACACCTCATCACAGTATAACACCAAGTCAATTCTGGGATATTAGTCTGTCCAGTTGGGAAGCATAATCGATTGTGAATCAATGTCACCTTTTTTGGTGCAAATGAAAGTGACAACAGGTGCACTGGAGAGACAACAGCAAGACAACCTCAAAAAGGTAATGGCTTCACAGGTGGTGGTCACAGACAATTGCTCTCTCCTTATCCTTCCTGACAGATTCCTCTATAGTTCAGGTTGCACAGGCAGTCCAGCTCCTACAAGATGGAACATCCATACATGCCATTTCAAGAAGCTTTGCTGTGTCTCCCAGTACAGTCTCAAGAGCATGGAGGAGATACCAGGAGACGTGCCGTTACACAAGGTCATCCGGACAGAGCAGTAGAATGGTAAAAACCCTTCTGGTGCAGTGGGCCCTGGGTTCCTCCTGGTGCAGGACAATGGCCAGAGTGTGTAGTCAGTTCCTGGATGATGAAGGCACTGTCTCAATTGACTAGACCTTAAGTTCCCCAAACCAGAACTCAATTGAGAACCTCTGGGACGTTATGTATTGATGCATCTGACAAGGCCAAGTAGCGCCACAGACTGTCCAGGATCTCACTGACGCCCTGATCCAGGTCTGGGAGGAGATCCCCCAGGTTACAATCTGCCGTCTCATCAGGAGCATGCCCAGACGTCGTCAGTCACGGAGGGGCCATACACATGAATCCAGCCCTCAATCGGTTAGTGATTTTGGTAATTTTGTTCTCAACGAATTACACAATGTATAGTAAAGATTTAGATTTTTAACATATTTTGTTCATCGAGACCCAATGTGTGACCTTAATTTTTTTGAGCATTGTACACCTTGTTCCAAATGATTACGCAAATGATATTGTACACTGATTTTCTTAAATAGTCAATGCAAATGACAGTCAGTATCATTTTCAGGTCATCAACCGGTAAAAGTCGAATTTCATCGAACCCAATGAAAACAGTATTTTTATCAAAAATAAAAAACACAAAATGCACTGTTCCAATTTATAAGGCACAACAGAGTTTCAAAACATTTTATGGGTTGTAAAGAACTGAAAATGGTCATTGAATTTGCTGTATTAGGAGGTCTCTGGGGAACAGCTAATGTAGAACCAATGGAACAAGAGGGCCCGGGTGGTCTGGTACCGGCCAGTTCAGTGCTAGGGCAGCAGGCACGGTGCCTTCCTCCCTTGGCTGATGACCCGGGCGCCAGGGGGTTTGGCAATACATGTTAACATTGGACCCATTCTTTAAAATCACCTTAACAATTCTTGCATCCATTGAACTTGTGAGTTTATGGAGAGTTAAAATTTCTTTGTGGGATGTCAGAATAGCCTCCCAGAGCTGCTGTTTTGATACGAACTGCCTCCCAGCCTCATAGATCTTTGGCTTTAGGATGCTCCAGAGGTTCTCAATAGGGTGGAGGTCAGGGGAGGATGGGGGGCTACACAATGGGTTTCTCTCCTTTTATGCCCATAGCAGCCAATGACACAGAGGTATTCTTTGCAGCATGAGATGGTACATTGACATGCATGAAGATGATTTAGCTACAAAAGGCACGGTTCTTCTTTTTGTACCATGAAAGAAAGTGGTCAGTCAGGAATTCTATATACTTTGCAAAGATAATTTTCTCACCTTCAGGGACCCTAAAGGGTCCTATCAGCTCTCTGTATGATTTCAGCCTAAAACAGGACTCTGCCACCTCCTTGCAGAAGTTGCAGCCTTATTGGGACATGGTTGCCATCCACCAACCATCCATCTGGACCGTCCAGAGTTGCACGGCACTCATCAGTAAACAAGACTGTTTGAAAATGTGTCTTCATGTAATTCTGGGCCCACTGCAACCGTTTCTGCTTGTGAGCATTGGTTTGGGGGGCCGAATAGTAGGTTTATACACAACCGCCAGCCTCTGGAGGATCCTACACCTTGAGGTTCCCGGGACTCCAGAGGCACCAGCAGCTTCAAATACCTGTTTGCTGCTTTGTAATGGCAGTTTAGCAGCGGCTCTCTTAATCAGTTGAATTTGTCTGTCAGGAACCTTCCTCATTATGCCTTCATCTGCACAAGCCCGCCTGTGCTCTGAATCAGCCACAAATCTCTTCACATTAAGATGATCACACTTAAGTTTTCGTGAAATATCTAATGTTTTCATACCTTGTCCAAGGCATTGCACTATTTGACGCTTTTCGGCAGCACAGAGGTCCCTTTGCTTTCCCATATTGCTTGAAACCTGTGGCCTGCTTAATAATGTGGAGCATCCTTCTTAAGTAGTTTTCCTTTAATTGGGCTCGACTGGCAAACTAATTATTACAGGTGTCTGAGATTAATTTCAGTGATCCAAAGAGCCCGGGACACCATAACATCCATGAGTTCGATGAAAAAATGACACGTAATTCCACTTTGCATAGAACTTCGGAACGTGGTGTATATAACTACATTACAGTTATATAAATTATAAATTCCAACCCCGCCAACGCTAGTCGGTAAACACGACGGAAAGGATAAAGAACACATTTCATGGCGGCCATGTTTACCAACCCTATCGCAACGGTTTGCCTAACGCTGCCTAAACACGAGGCTCAGATAAAGCCCCCTTCTTATTATGACACTGACTATAGCAGCCTGTACTACAGATAAGGCCCACCACCTCCACCACCTCCACCACCACCGCCGCCGTCTAAACAAGCCCGGCGGATATCGCTTGCTATTGACCAGGGATTGTTCTACCGTCCTGGTCGGCGCTGCGTTGACTCCGCGATGCTTTGTGTTGCCAAAACAATCCAAAGGCAGCCATTGCCCGCTATCCTCTCATCGCCCGCAGTGCAGTGCATTAACCAGCGGAGAGCTCTGTTATCTCTGCCCGGGTTGCTTTTCCATTTCCATTACTATAATAATTATCTCCGTGTATCTGATAAGCTTTGTAATCAGTCTTATCTGGTGACTGCCTCCCCTCATGTTCAACAAGACCGACTGGAGAAGCCGCCCGCAGGACTCCGCCGTAGCCCGGCTCATCCGCCACACAGGCCTGCAGTACGTTCATTACTGGGACAATAGATGCCGTCCGGCCATGTCCGCTACATGCATTTCAACACAGCTGAGAGGCAGTGCGAGTGTGCCCGGATGCGGTGTGAATTCACAAAACCCTCCCGTGGGACTGAGGCCACGTTCGAAATCATTCTGGGGATAAAACCAAAATGGCGGATAATGCAGGCTGGTAATCCAATAGCAGATGTAAAAGGAGAGGCCGCGTCCAACTGAACTCCCATCCGAGCAGCTGACGCTCTCACATAAAACAATTTTGCTTTTGTTAAAACCCAAGGCAAAACACGCCAACGCATCCGTTGGGCTTGTCGGCAGGTAGGCCATTCCATCACTCTCTCTGTGACGGGCAATAAAACCGGAGATGGCAACTCACAGGTGTCGCACATACACACACTTAATGTTGGAGCACTCGCACCCTGAAACTCACACACAAACACACACACACATACACACAGAGGCATTCAGAATTCTGAATCAATCATCTGGAAAATATCTGCACTATTGAAAGCCTGCATGAGGGGAGCCACAGTCCAACACCAAGCAGCCGTGTGTGAGGTACTCCCATAACCGCGGGGGAAAGAGAGAGAAGTGGGTAAGGGACGTTGTCTCAGCAACCCACCACAACAGTCCATGTTAGCTGAAGACCGTACAACCTGAGGAGTAAAGGCCACTACTTGATTTTACAGAAAAGCAGCAGCTATACTACCTGCACTTTTGTTTCAACCTGGCCCCCTGTCCGACCAGACAGCCTTGCCATGCAGAGGCAGACAGGGTAGTATTATCAGTAGATAGCCATCACAGACCGGGAGCTTTATCTGAACCACACACTTTAGCAGGCCATGATACATAAGCAATCAATGACACAGTAGGCAAGAGATAGGAGCATGGAGTAAGACTGCAGGCATGTTAGCCAACTGTAATCTACTCCTGAATCGGATCAGCACTCTGCTCACCTACTACTTACAAGCCAGCAGACATATATGGTTGTTCATGGCTTCATAACATGTGTGGTAATGGGGTGGAGTAAGGCATTGGTCAACGTTCTATAGAAATAAAGTATCCCACTATTGATCGATGTATGATATTAATTGATCAATGTATTATAGAAATTGGATTTCTAAGACAAATATAACCTCTTTATAAAATTTCAATAGGTTTTGAAGTATGAACTCACTATATCAGTGTCTGTTTAAACTTCTGTCATAAGTAAGCACCAATTCCATGACATACTCAATGATGTAGGGCTGGTTTACTTATGCAATGACCATGAAAGAGTAAAGACAGCATAATATCATTCAAAATAACATGTGTTTTAATTGAAACACATTTAGGGTTTAAAAGTTGCTACCCACCTTCAAAGTAAAAAAAAGGATGAATATTGGTGTGGTCAGACATCCAGTCAGTTTTGGACACAACTAATTACTACATGAAAATATAATAATTGAAGCCACTATCAAGGGACGAAAATGAAGGCCTTTCAAAAAGAGCATCTTTTATCTTTCCACTTTCTTGGCAACCGAAGCCATTGCAAGAACCCGTCTTCCACCATCCTCCTGACCTATTCCAATGCTTTAAACCTGTACAAGGATAATGATGAAGGTAAAACGGGTCCTGTGGTCAGTGTGTCTCCTGACGGGTACAGAATGATTGCCCGAGGGTTCGGGAGGCAGGAGCGGGAGGTGTACTCTGAGAAATGACTGATGTCCAGGGGATGTACAGTGGTGCAGGGACTTTGTTAAATGGCAGCGCGCTGCAAGGTCGGCCCTCCATTTGTCTGCTGGCTGGAGGCGCTGGGAGAATAGGAGGCCATAGCTCTGCCTCCTCCTGACAGCCTCCCGTGGCCCCCGAGCGACGGGTGTCCTACAGCTTGTGTCACGCGGGATGTCTCCGAGTGGCACGGCGCTGAGAGAGAAAAGTGCATCCACCTCCCCCCCCCTGCCCCATGTAGCCCAAACCCCACCCCCGTCATTCTCCGAAACCCCCCGCCTCCCAAAAGCATCCATCACAGTGATCCCCGGTGGGGCGTGGGTAACGGATCGACTTTCCTCCAAGCGCTTATCAATCCCCAGCTAGCAGTCTCTCCCTGGGAACATTTATGGCCCTCCATAAAGCAAGCCTCTGGGGCATTTCGGCACCCAGTAATCCCGCTAAGTGAGCAATATTTCCCCTCTCCCTCGCTGCCTTTAGACAAGCCCAGGTCATAAATACTAGAGGTAATCTGTGGCCGTGACTCTGCCACCCCTGGCTTCCAGCCCCCGCTAACGCGGAGCCCCCCAAAAGTCAGCACTCCACCAGGGCCCAAGTGGGACCCGAGGTGACAGCAGTGCCGGAGACCAACCTGCCTTCGTGGGACCCGAGGTGACAGCAGTACCGGAGACCAACCTGCCTTCGTGGGACCCGAGGTGACAGCAGTACCGGAGACCAACCTGCCTTCGTGGGACCCGAGGTGACAGCAGTACCGGAGACCAACCTGCCTATACGTGCGGTGTTATACGTACATCTGTGACATATGATATGTTCTGTTACATTAGGTTCCATTCAAAACTGTACTTATTTACTCAAAAGTGTCTTATAACGACATTTAAGGTTAGGGTTAAGGTTAGGATTGGAATGAAGTTTGGGAAGTGTCTGCTCTCCACAGCACCCTACCAAAAGCCCTAGATTTACATAAAAATAATGTATGTATGCATCCTGAGATCCGCCTAAAAGCACTGGGATAAATAATGAACCTGTTACAGCGGTTGCAGCCGTAGTGATCCTCCATCACAGGGCATTCATAAAGCATCAACGAAGGTAAACAGATCAGTCAGTAGACACTCTGAGGCATTTCAGTCCCACCGTCATCGGTCGTTTGAAGCGTTACATCATATGCAAAATGTTTTGGCCTAAAATAATACTCCCTGCAAACAAACATGAGCCATTAAGGCATCCTTGGAAAGAGGACATCTCACAGCTGCACATTCAACACCGCCATTACAGACTGTTATGGCCCCCCTGCTCTCCCTGTCGCCTCCTCTGTGTTCGGGCTTTCATTCGCAGGTTGGGGACAGGAGGAGCTGGGAGGGTCGTTAAAATGACCAGTTGCACCTGGGCTTGGGGTCAGCCATGAGGAGGTTCCTAGTGCCCAGCTGGGTCTGATGGTGCGTCCCTTACAGGTGGTTAGTCTGTGTGCGTGTGTAACACTACTAGCTAGCATTACTTTACCAAACGTCTACAAGCTTTTCCACAAACCACAGCCACTTGCATTTCTTTTGCCAGTGAGAGAGGGGGGAGTTTTGTGGTAACCGCACAGTCGGCATTTCAGGAAGATTTGGCGCGAGGGATTGATTCAACATTAACAATCCCAATGCAGTTGAAATATTTAGCTGCTCCCCTCCATAAAATCTGGTACAGTAAATCACATGGCCACAGGTCGTATTTTTTCTTTCTGGTTGTTATTTGTATTACTCCCATAAGAAACTAAACTGTATAGGAAATTGAAAAACCTAAATCCAGCGGTATTAAAACAATATTCAGCCAAGGTCAGTGTAGAAGGGGCACTATTTCCCCCCTACAGTAAACACACACACACACACACACACACTCACACACAGTTTCTCTTAGGCCGCTAGTGTGAGTGTGTTTGATATCCAACATTCACGGCACCACAACAAGCAGGAGCCCTAGCCTTGGGTTCAGTATACATATACAGGTCCGCCTCCCTCTACGCATTACTACATAACAGCAGCCAGGCAAGGGTAGATGTTATTCCATCCAGCATGCATCAAACCGTCTCCCAGAGGTACCACTGCTCTGAACAGAGACCTCCATCTCATTTCAGCTGGAAGGCCAAGTCTCTCCATCAGCCCGTCGCTCTGTCTGTCGGTGGAGGAGGCAAGAGTCACGGCCTTCAAACCCACACCATTGCGTTTCTTACCCTGCCTGCTCTTGTCAACCCCAGGCCCTTTGGCTGTCAAAACAGAAGGCTCCAGTCTGACTTGTATTCTCTCCGCTCAGGTCAGGAACTGTTTGTACATTGTTTTCAGATTCAAGTAGTGGGAAGACAAAACAGGTGTCCATGGAAACACTGTGGCTGTACCTGCAATCACTTGTCCTTTCACAGATGTTTCCACTACTTTGGGATGTTTCAATATGTTTTTTGAACAAGATCTTAGAAGAATAAGGTGTTCATACACACTGTACTAGCATGGACACAACATGGGAATCTCTTTTGTGAAACTAAGAAAGACAACTTTTGTAATTTTGTACGGCTGTTTCACTTGAATGTGTATTGATATGAACTAACGATGCAATATTTTTCGCTAACATTCTAGTGTGGTAAAAGACCTGACAGCGGTAAGTTAGTTTTAGACACAAATTGGTCTCCAAAAATAGTAATGCGTTTGGGTTACAAAAAATGTATTTTTGTATTTCCCACACCAGGCTAAACAGCACTCACTAAACAAAGTATCACAAGCCCTAAACTGTGCTATTGTAGACACCACATCCTGTGCCCTTCACAGCCACTACAGTATTAAATGTTATCTATTTTAGGCCTTTGTTCTGAGAAGCTACCCAAGCCACATACCTATATAAGTTATAGTCTTTTGAAAATCAGACAAGAGGAAGTCACCTTTTGCAGTGAAATTGCACATAGGCTAAGTGTATATACAATATTTTGATTAAAACATTAGCAAATAAATCAAAAGCAGAAACTAAATACTCGCCTTGTCAGACTGAAGAGATGAAAATATGAGAGCTTCTGACATGGTCTTTGATTCAGCCATTTGCCATTTGGTTCTACATTCAATCTTTTGATTTCGTATTTATTTGTAGCAGCACACAGACGGTAGTAGTTAACCTCTGGTGATGTATCTGTCAAGTCCATTATTCTTCTCTCAGAGCCTTCTCCTTTGATGCCTATTCTGTGGAGGCCTCTCTGTTTAAGGCCTGGGCATCGTCCAAGAAGGGTCCAGCCTGCTGAAGCTCCAGCCTCCACACAGCAAGGACTCCTACCCCATCGGCCCCAAGCCCCCAGACTGGGCCAAGCCTGAGTAATGCTCAGGGGCTCTGAAACAATTTCCACTTGGGCCAGGAATGAACCCAGCTCATATTGGATACGTACACTCTGGAAGGCTGACAAGAATCCCTCCAATCTTCACCCGTGCACGGTAGCCCCCCCTCCCCCCGTCAGGTTAAAGGACCTCCACGTCTGTAACTCAAGCTCCGCTTGATAGCACTTTGATGATTCGACTTCCACGTACTGTTACCAAATGCACTGTCTCCTCAAGGAATAGTTGGTGAACTTTAGACCGGTGGCTGATTGATTGAAACAGCCCCTGATGTTATCCATGGGGGGATGCCTATTGGAGTGATGAACTCTTGGTCTAATACTGTCCACAAGGCAGAGGTTAAAACATCTCCCACACTGTGGAGAGGCAGCCAGGCAGGCAGTATCAACCGAGTGTAAGGGAATACACCTCAATTATAAAAGGCCATGGTCCGCCTGTTCCAGCTCCAAGACAATGAGGGGGAGGACAGGGAGGAGGGCTGAGGTTCTCAGCTCTGACAGTGCAGCAGCGGTGGCTCTTGTAAAACCTTTGCTTTATCTCCCAACAATCAGCCTAATTATGTTCTTTGAAGGGGTCCAATTAATCCGCCATTGTCAGCCTGGCGGCTAAGTGTTTCTCTCCCCACATCCAGAGGAATCCACAATTAACCAGAGCCAAATTTATTTAGTGACACTTCTCGGCTTCTGACTCCCTCCAATTATCGCTAATCAATTCCAGCTAGAGCCCCGAGAGTGCAAGCGGGTCACTGGCATTTGTAGAGGGAGCGTCAACAAACCCCCGCGAGCCTCCCTATAAAGGCCAGACGTGTCAACGCAGTCAGGCTGCCATGGAGGAGTGGAGGGAGAGGCACTGCTGAATGGCAACACGGCTACGTGGCCGGGAACAGCCCCCCCCCCCCCCCCGCTTCAGAGTTGGTGTTAATTGAAACTCATCGAGAGCAGGCAGACCAAGCCCCACACACACCAGACCCGTCCTGTCCGTCACAGCGCTCCCCTGGACATGCCTGGACATGCCTGGGCTTGATCGGTCACCTCATCTCCCGGCGGGTAATGACTATTAAGTGCCCAGAAGATTACAGCACGTTGGGTGTTTAAAGACTTTCTGCTGTCAGTGGAGCTGAATGATAAAGCGCTGTGGTACAGATGAGTAAAGGCCATGGGAGAATGTGAATGTTGTAGAGACGGTCAGTAAGGCTGGGTATGAACGGGGAATAGTCATGTTTTAGAGGGAGTAAGGTTGGGTATGAACGGGGAATAGTCAT
>JACXGK010012461.1:0-14287 GCA_016801125.1 Novumbra hubbsi | reverse complement strand
ATATATATATATAAATCCCAGGAGGGAGCGTTCAAAAGCTCCAATTCACAATATTTGATTCCACAACTCCAATTAAGGGCCAGACGTCCAATTAGCTAAAAAACACGCTCCTGCAGAAGCCCCACAGGGCATTCACTGGCTACAGGACGCAAGCCTGAGAGTTCTGTCGGTCCGAAAAATACACACCCACTATATGAAGAAAAGGCCATGTCCTAGATAAATAGACATGTATAACCAAAAGGTTAAACATCCAGGTACAGTAGGCACTTTACTTACAAGCAGCCAAAAACACAGATAATTAGTGGACAAAACATCCACCTTACAGTTTCTCCAGAGAGTGTACAATCAAGTAAAAGATGTAGTGGACATGAATTATCTTGATAAATGTGTAGTGGACATTGGGCCATCAGGTTAAAAATGTAGTTGCCAGTAGACTATCAGTTTGAAGGTGTAGTGAACAGCAAACTGATCTGTTTGAAAGTGTCGTAAGCAGAACTTTTAAGTTAAAGGTTTAGTAAGCAGTACTTTTAGGTTAAATGTTTAGTAAGCAGTGCTTTTAAGATAAAGGTTTAGTAAGCAGTACTTTTAGGTTAAAGGTGTAATGAAAAGTATCAGATTAGAGGCACTGAGTTGTGTCCTTTCCTATGAATTAGTCGCTGTTAGCAGATGTACTGGGTTTGATCAGGTTCAGCATCCTGGGCTGTTACCAGATGTACTGGGTTTCATGCAGCACTGTGACTAACATGTCTGCATCCTGAGTGCCGCGTCAGTCCCCTCATAGTGAGTTAGTGGGGACCAGATCTCATGGAAGAGTAGTGGGCCATTTGGTGACTTAGCGGCAGACATCTGGTGAGGTGATCATATTAATGAAGTCCTACTTGCCAGCCAGACGCAGGGCTTCATCCCATATGGATCTAGAGGATTAAACACTCTCCCGTTCCCACATTGGGCTGGCACAGGGTGACAGGTCACCAAAGTACATGTTATAATATGGAGTGTGTGTGTGTGTGAGTGCATGCATGTGTGTGTGTTTGCATGCATGCGTGTGTGTGTGCATGCATGCGTGTGTGTGTGAGCAAGCATGTGTATATGGTGTGTATTATAATTTCCTTTTTTAGAGATTCATCTGCTCTAAGCTCCTCTTAGGATAATGAGAAGGTCAAGCTTTCAAATTCAGCAGTGAAAATAAGTTCCCCTAACCCTCTTCTCTAAAGCACTGCACTTAAAGACATTTTAGCAAGAATAAATGGGAGATACAATATTATATTTTTCATCACCTTTCTGGTTGGTGCGATGGTCAATCAGTAGATTAAACTGTGCCATGCCAAGTCATGACAGGTTGGGCATCTGCAAGCTAACGGCTCTCAAGAAAAACTAAACTGACTAGAACTAAGAGTTATTGGCCATGGTAGAGCTGCCAGTCAACCATCTTCAGTAACCTACTGAAACGTTCCACCCAGAAGGGTGCTTGTTTACGGAGCGGACACGTAAAGGCTTCCTAAACCAAAGCTGTCAGCAACACGTTGTCAGAAGCACAGAGACCAAAGTCAATGGCTCTGATCTCATGCCCTTTGCTGTCAGTTATGGAAGAGGATTTTGAAAGAAAAGGGCATTCGGTCTGCATACGTTGGACAAAACGCAGCTATCGACCCGCATATTGTCACCGAGGACTTTGCTTCTTTCAGCACACAAAACCTTTGTGTTGGCTAAGCGTCGATGACTCCCCCCCTTTTGACAGGTTTAAGCATAGAAGTAATTATATGATCCTGTTTGAGCACTTAATTAATCACATGACACATAAACTGGGATAGTACGTACCTGAAAGGAACACACAGAAACAAACAACAAGCTATAAACACAAAAACATGCAACCACATACACAAACACACACTAACAACAGTACACGTTCACGTATCCACCTATAGACGTGTTGAGCAATATTCCAGCACCTTCTCACTCAAAATCAAAAATGGTTTTGTACTTCTGTCAAACATGAATGAGAGGATCCTAGCTGCCCTGTTTCCTGCTACAGCTGGTTGGGCAGCTCTCAGCTTCCCACTCAGTCTGCTGAAGTCAGCTGACGTGCTACAAATCATTCAGACGTGCTGCAACTGTTCATTACTGTTCAGGAAATGGAATGACAACATGTCAGCCAGGAATACTCCACAATCCATCACTCTTTCACACAAACATGACCCATTCACTCCAAACATCACCCATTCACTCCAAACATCAATCCTTCACTCCAAACATCAATCCTTCACTCCAAACATCAATCCTTCACTCCAAACATCAATCCATCACTCCAAACATCAATCCATCACTCCAAACATCACCCATTCACTCCAAACATCACCCATTCACTCCAAACATCACCCATTCACTCCAAACATCACCCATTCACTCCAAACATCACCCATTCACTCCAAACATCAATCCTTCACTCTAAACATCAATCCTTCCCTCCAAACATCAACCCTTCACATCATTTTACAACAAACATCAGTGGTTCCCTTCATCCACCGTGTCCAGGTGTCTCGTTCTAACAGGCTGATGTGCAGGAAAAAGGTGATCACTACAATAAAATACAATGTTTTCCAAGCAGTTGCTAATAACAGTACTTCCACACAACTACAACTACAGCTCAACAGCTCACTGCTCACAACCCAGCAGAATGAAACGCCTTCACCAGTATTCTGAATGGGCTAAACATCTGAATAAAAAATTAACATGACACTCACAGAAACACACTCACAGAAACACACACACAGAAACACACTCACAGAAACACACTCACAGAAACACACTCACAGAAACACACACCCATGCACACACTCATAGATACTCATACATACCAACAAAAACACAAACTCACACACATTCCATGAAACATTGAAATACACACACTCTGATACACTCGCCCATTCACAACCAAATGTTCCTCTACCCTAATGACCAAAACCTAACCTTAACCCTTTATCTAAACATAACCCTACAATGTAAAAGTGCTAAAACATAAAATGTTAATATACCAAGTTAATATAACAGTGATTACAATGTGTTCATAACAGTCACGATTGAGTGCTGGCAAAGGTGTATGTGCATTTATTTAAAAATAGGTTGATGAACGTCACCAAGGGGGTTCAATGAGTTGAGGTAATGGGTTTTTGA
Source organism: Novumbra hubbsi (assembly GCA_016801125.1). Lineage (NCBI taxonomy): Eukaryota > Metazoa > Chordata > Actinopteri > Esociformes > Umbridae > Novumbra > Novumbra hubbsi. The sequence continues at coordinate 11,116 of JACXGK010012461.1, read as the reverse complement.
AAATGTTAATAGCTAGTATTTGGAGAAAAGTCTGTCAATGTATAGCAGTTGTTTCTGTTGGTCCTTCCAAAGAAACGCATCTGAAGCTATTGGTTGGGGAAAGCCTGTGGACATTTTCTAGATGTCAGGAGGTGCCTTTGCTGTTTGTCCAAATTCAACTCTCATTGAGAAACCTGGTAATTACAGATTAATTAAGAGGTACTGTCTGTATAAGATCTGTGTGCCAGTTTTGATTTGTTGTGAAAATGCTTTGGAACAGGTTGCAAATGACCAACACTGTCAGATGTTTGAAGCACGAACTAATTTACATTTTGACATTTCTAAATCAGATTTCTTTTGTTAGTAACCTAAACATTTCATTATTCAGTATCTTAACAAAGATTTTAAATTTGATCAAAGTTTGGACCAATTGATACTAGATAAATAACATTTATCATTATTTATCAAGTATCAATTGATGAATAATAATTCCTTGAAACATTTTTGTTACAGTGCAACTCCATTCTTCCGAGATCTAATGTCCTTCTTCACAAGTTTAGACGTGGATTGCCAAAAACTTTTTTACATTTCACTAAGTAAAATGCAAATAAATGGCAGTAGGTTTGGGGGTCTAATATTTCATTAAGTACACGCAATAGTCATAATTAATGAATTTTTCTGGGTTTATTTGTTGTTAGTCTGTCTCTCACTGTTCAAATAGACCTACTATTCAACTGATCATTTATTTGTCAGTGGGCAAGCGTACAATATCAGCATGGAATCAAATATTGTTTTCCTCCAGTGTTCTAGTACTTCATTGCTCGAGGTGATTGATGTTGGCTCAACTTTAACAGAAGCAGTCACTGTCCCCACTTTAATTCCCAAGTGTCAACCTCCTGTCTGTCCTCTCCAGTCTGTCCTCTCCAGTCTGTCCTCTCCAGTCTGTCCTCTCCAGTCTGTCCTCTCCAGTCTCTCCTCTCCAGTCTCTCCTCTCCAGTCTCTCCTCTCCAGTCTCTCCTCTCCAGTCTCTCCTCTCCAGTCCCTCCTCTCCAGTCCCTCCTCTCCAGTCTGTCCCCTTCAGTCTCTCCTCTCCAGTCTTTCCCCTCCAGTCCCTCCCCTCCAGTCTCTCCTCTCCAGTCTGTCCCCTGCAGTCTCAACTGCATTAACTAGTTGCAGTTACTGTGGAGCTGGTAGCTAGTTGGCCAGCTAACTGGCTACATGAAATGTGATACATGTTTATATAAACTATGATGTCTGTTTGGTTTTTACAGTGATATTTGTTTTGTTAATTGTGACAGCTGGTTTCATTCGTATTGATAACCAGTTATATTAACTGTGATAACTGGTTATATTGACTGTGATAACTGGTTGTATGTATCAACTGTCCTAACTTATTAAGTGTAATACTGGTTATTACCTGTGGAACTGGTAGTTGGTGATAATTGGTTATATTAACTATGATAACTGGTCATTCTCGAGGCACTGGAAAGGCTGGCTACACTATTATACAGCGAGAGATGTGTTGAAATATTGCCGGCAAACGGTGTAGCCAGCCAAAGCCTCCCGTCTTAAAGGCTCTTTGTCTCTGACACAGAGAACATTAGTGTGAGGGAGGATCTATGAGGAGGTGGACGTGCACAGGTCCCCATGGACACGGAGTAAGGAAACACACACACACACAGCTCAGAGTGGACTCTGTGACTGTGGCTAACGTCAGGACAAAGACAATCTCCAAGGGGAATTCAGCTCAGTCTCTGGCTGAAAGCAGCGGTTGTAATTTAAGAAAATTCACCTTCATCTATTCATCGGCTTATAGACTGCTTCCTCAACATCACCCTGTTCCCTATAAGAGGCTGAGCAGTGTGTAGGTAAGGGGTCATGGGGGACTCATGCAGACTTGTTACAAAGCAGACCAACTGATAATTTCAAAGAACAAATGAAAGCGGACACTATGTTTCTCTCTGTGTGGTGGCTCAGAACCATCTTCTAGAATGTTAATGTCACGGCTGGTCTCCGCCCACGTCATCCTCGGCCAACCAGGAAGCCCTGCAGCACATCACCACACACTGGCTGTGTTCCACCGTCAGAGAGCTGCTTCATTCCTCCCATCTGATTAAGGCTTGGTGTTTTCCTCCTCAGGCTAGCGGATGTGTGAACAACCATCAGTGGGTCACAAGGCCACAGTACAATGGAACCTCAGAGCCTGGAATACTTGCAGAGGGCTATTCAATGGATCTGGATTTGTGGCATTATTAAGGGGAAAATTTAATAAAAATTGTGTAAAAATACTTTGGTTACTGTGATGCAAGTCACAAGGCTTCAGAATGGCCATGGCTCATTCTTCTCTTGTGTTGATTTAAGTAGATCTGAGACTGAATATGCAACACCATTTTTAATTAAAAGAGAAAACATTCCGATTTTTGTTCAAATTAAGTTGCATGAGCAGCCTGTCAGACATTTTCTTTTCATACGACACCCCATGAACTCTACAAAAAAAGGAAAACCCTCTTGTATGCTGAACACCATACTTCAAACTGATGCTGAAACAAAGTGACCCTCTCGTATACTGAACACAATATTTCAAACTGATGATCTTGGAGTGTGTAACGCATAAATGCTGAAACAATAATGTACTGACACATCATGTACATAATGGTGCATAGCAGAGAGTAACTTTCATAAGATGCACACATAGGTATTTTTCTTGTGCCTTTAGGGTCTGGGGAAATAGTATCCGTCTACTAACACATCTCATGCAATTATGTAATTCTATACAAATGGAGGCTTAGAATAACCGTTTAAATATGGCACAAATTATTGAATTGACAGGCTATTTTTTACACTGACGAGCGGACAATTTGAGATCTATAAAATCAACTGTCTCTTGAATCCATTAATAATCCAGACCAGATGTGGAAAGAGACACAGATTTGACAATCTCTCTTGGGTTTACTTATTACCTCAGTCAATATACCTATTCTAAGATTTGATACCCCAGTCAAAATATTTATTCTGGGCCTACATACCTCAGTCAATATACCTATTCTGAGGCAATATACCATAGTATATATATATATATACCTAATATAACAGGTCATACAACTTTTCTAAGGGAGCAAATATACCTTGGATATTTTTGTACTGCAGCCATGGGTTTTCTGACAACTGTGTTGTTGCTTATGGATTTTCCTGGATTCCCAATTGTATTCCTGGTGAATAGGCGTGTATTCCTGGTGGAAAATAATTTACTTTTAGGCAAAATACATTGATCCTTAGTGGCTATTTTTGAAGCCATCTTCAGATGTACCATTGTAAATGACTTAAGGTTTACACACGTGTAAAACTTTGGAAGCTATATTCTGAACGTGTACAGGCCCTTCCTATATTCTCTATCCCATAAGGAAAAACAGGAAATACATGCTACATAAAAGAGAAGCAGATACCAGGCACTTGTCTATCAGACGAGAGAGTGGGAGAGAGATCATGTGGATCTTGTGTTTGTTCCGTGAGTTTAGACTCCATTGTGTTGCCAAACCATCATCCTGGCTTCAGTTGAAGCATTAACAAGCTTTTAAAGTTGACCTGTGGTTAAAGTTAAACTTTTCTTGAAGTTGACCGCTATCTTCACCCGGCTTAACTACACAACATTTGTTTGCAACACAAAGATGGGCATATAGATTTTTTTGAAGGAAGCTAATATTCATGGGGATCCATTTGCCCAAAGCTTTCCCAGAATGTGCTGTGTAGATATATGTTGGCTTGGCCAGATGCCTCCTGGGTGTTGTGTTGCAATGCTGCATTTGGACCGGTCAGCTAACCCGGTTAAATATTTAAAAAAAAACTCATAAACATCCCACAACCCTAACCTTAACCTAACCTTTCCTGCCTAAACGTAACCTTTCTGTAAGGCCCAAGCATAAAGCCCTAAAACCAATATTCTAACATATATTCTAACACTATAAACCAACTTGCATGCATAAAGAGCATTTGTCCTTGTGGGGACCAGTAATTTGGATAGAATTGTCATGTTTTATTACACAACTTGTATAGTAAAACCAGGATTACTCACACAAACACACACACAGCAGGGTTTAATACACACCCTTGCACAGTCTCTCCACTAGAGTGCCAGGACAGTGTTGACATAATACTATCAGAGAAGCAAGCAGGCAAATCTCATGGGTGAAAAATTGCCTCTAGCTGCAAGCTGATATCACTTCTCCCACACACAAACACACACACGTACAGACAAAAACAATATAGAGTAACATATTTACAACCACAGTCTGATTTAAAATGACCCCATATGATCAATCTTAAAGAAGGGCCATGTCTACAGGAATTATAATAGGTTATATATATATATATATATATATATATATATATGTAACATTTCTGTTAAGCAACAAGGTATGTCATGATACAGCACTTCTTTGGTACAGCACTTTTTTTCATGACTGTCATTTAACATTTTATATTATAGCATCTTGTATTATGAGACATGGAATGTTACAGCAGGTTATGACAAGTAATATGTTATAAAAGGTAATATAAATGTGGGTCCTGGTAGATTATCTAGGTCTCAATCTATAACTAGATCTTATTAAGGCTATTGATGGGATACAGGTAAATCACATAAACCAACTCTGTAAACATATAAAATAATATATTGTTTATATAAAGTTTGAATGCAGAATAGTTTTAAACAAACGAATTAGTGTACAACAAACCATACATGCTTTTAAATATATATTCAGACTAACAGCTCAACACTTGAGTTAACTAAGCTAACGTGGGCCCACTCATGCACACTCAATCTCACTCAAACCTTGCAGGCCTGTTCGGGGCTCGGGTGCGTAGTGGCAGATAACTACCGCTTCAATACTGGTAGTACCGTTGTTCCCTCCCAACACACCGCTCACGATGCCAGAGGAACTCCAAGCTTCCCCGGGTAGCCAAGAGTGCTAGCTGTGCTAGGCGTTATTTTCCTCGTAGCCAGAGAAACTCAGGGTTTTCTCCCGGTCACCAAGAGCGCTATCTGGTAGATTCGGGCTTGGATTCTGTTACTTTTCGATAGTGTCGTACTCCAACAAAACTGTAACTAATAAAGGTGATCTTTAAAAAAATCTAGTAAGCCACAGTAAAAAAAAGAATCTATATCCCTAGCGCAAAAACTATAGCGTGTCCCTCTCCGCAATCCCAACGTTGTTTTTTCTTTCTTTTCCTTGTTCTGTCCCACCTCTTTTTTTTAAACCTCTACCTGATAGGTAGAGCTCGAACACATAGCGAATAATATACTTCTGTAGCGGTAAGAAGGTTGATTTAGAAGTTAGCAGGTTAGTTCTTACCCTATACTACACGTGTGAGATCATGTAGGCTCTAAACAAACTATACCCCATTGGAGAACCTCGGACACAAGTCAGCGAACATATAGTAAACAAAACATCAAAAGGGTTTTATTTTCAGTAACGGTATAACTAATTTAAGTATTGTATTAAAATAACCTGGAGGTCTATGCATCTAAAAGGACAGACAATAGTCTACCTGACTACATACAGTTACATGGTATGTAATGGTATATATGGTTATGTTACTAATCCCACGTTTTGTATGGCTTGTAAAAAAAAGTGACATTACAATATCTACTAGCTACAGAAAACGGTTTAGTTAACATGATATTATTAGAACAAAATATCTCCAATGTTTACCTGTGTTGGAATTTGTATTTCCTGTTTAGTTTGTACCTACAGATCATACAACGTTAACATACAATTTTACAACTTGGGTATTTTCTACCTAAATGGAATAGTGACGTTCTGACATTCACTCATTATTTAACATATACCAATAGATATTCCTGAAGAGTTGGCATATTGATTTTGTTGTGACGTTCGCAGACAATACATGTTCCTACTTTTGTCACGTGAAGTAAAAAAGGCTGAAACATATATTTGTAAAGAAGTCAATGTAATTAAGAGTAAAATATTTGAGACGGAAGTTATAATGGTCAACTACATGGCTGAAGGCTGAAGTTTGTCAGTAGTGTGTCAGCTGTGTATCAGTCCTTGGTCATTCATGGGTCAGCTGTGTGTCATTCATGTGTCAGACGTGTGTCATTCATGTGTCAGCCGTGTGTCATTCAAGTGTCAGCCGTGTCTCATTCAAGTGTCAGCCATGTGTCATTCAAATGTCAGCCGTGTGTCATCCAAGTGTCAGCCGTGTGTCAGCCGTGTGTCAGAAATGTGTCAGCTGTGTGTCAGAAATGTGTCGGTTGTGTGTCAGCCGTGTGTCATTCGTGTGTCAGCCGTGTGTCATTGGTGTGTCAGAAATGTGTCAGGTGTGTGTCAGAAATGTGTCAGTTGTGTGTCAGATCATTCTACTGATCTGCATAACAGGACTGTCCATCCTCCTCAGCACGGTTCCTCTCTGGCTTCCCACATTACCAACCTGCTTTACTGTTGACTCTTCAGGGTTTCAGGTTGAGTACTTTGTGACTGTTGATTTGCAAAGGGCTTTTTTAGAGTGTAATTGACTGGTAAGAGGAAAGAGGTGCCGGTTAGGGACCAAGCCTGGGTGCCTTCATGACTGGAGAGAGGATTGTGGTTTAAGGGGAACTTCAGTATATTTTCCCCAGACACTGGCGATCTGTCCATCCTATATGGGTGTATTGACACACGCACACACACCCGTGTCACCCACCCCCACTGCTCCCTGTCACATGCACTCCCTGCCACATGCACTCCCTGTCACATGCACTCCCTGTCACATGCACTCCACATGACGGGATGGAAAATTATTGAATAGAAATACATTGTATACATTACATTGGCTGAGGGAGGGACAGGCCTGCCACACTGTTTCATATTAACCAACCAAATGCCACATTGTCTGATATAAACCAACCAAATGCAACAATCTTTGATATTAACCAACCAAATGCCACACTGTTTAATTATAACCAAAGAAATTCCACACTGTTTGATATTATCCAACCAAACAAAGGACGCAGTGCAGAGAACTGCTGAATAAAGTTTCATTGAACCAGTCATGAGAGAGAAGCTCCTAATGGAGGATGTTCATTAAATCAAGATGCTGGGGATATTGACTGTAAAACTCTTAACAGATTGTGTTCATTAAACAGTGAGTATATAGCCTCTAACAGAAACAATCAGGGTGGGTTAAGTAGATATAACCAGGACAGCCATTACTATTAAAGCAGGGTGGGTTCAGTAGATATAACCAGGACAGCCATCACTATTAAAGCAGGGTGGGTTCAGTAGATACAACCAGGACAGCCATTACTATTAAAGCAGGGTGGGTTCAGTAGATACAACCAGGACAGCCATCACTATTAAAGCAGGGTGGGTTCAGTAGATACAACCAGGACAGCCATTACTATTAAAGCAGGGTGGGTTCCGTAGATACAACCAGGACAGCCATTACTATTAAAGCAGGGTGGGTTCAGTAGATACAACCAGGACAGCCATCACCAGGACCTTTAGGGTCCTTGTAACATGGCAGAGGTTAAGATAATAACATGTCTATAGGCTGTTACGGCAGACGGCCTAGTCCAGGACCGGGTCAACTCGGAGCTAAAAGACAAAACAGGGAGTTACACAAACCGCTAGGAACCTTCTAAGATATTGTTTTCTCACTTCCTCCCTCTCTTTGTTTCCGGTCTACATCTCCATTATGTGCATTGTGACATTTGGCACCAGAATGGTCTTGGGCAGCGTGGAGGGAGGGGGAGGGGGAGAGCTGCCATCGGCCCCTGGTTCTGAGGGCCGTGACTTGGAACATAATACTCTCTGAACATCAGCAGCCAGCAAAACGCCCGGTCACTTTCTGTCTGTCTCCAATCTACAGGGAACCAGTCTGGGGAGTATAAATGGGCCCCGGGGGGAGTGGAAGGGGAGGTCGATGGGTGAGGGAGGGAGACCTACCCAGTCCACATGACAGGGTCTTTAGGAGGGGTGAGGATTAGGAAGGGTGAGGGTAACTGATCTCTAGTACTGTATGCACAGTGACTTCAGTGGGAGGGCAGATGTCCCGCTGATAACCAATCAAAGAGCAGGATCTCTCCTGCCACCAAGGCAGGGGGTCACAATGAACAGCCAACCGCCACGCTCGTTAATTTGTGTGTGTTTTGCAAGCATGCAGTGATGACTGAGAAAACACAACGGGTTGCCATTGACGTTCTGCATATTTTCTCTGCATATTGATCAAACAACAAGAGGGTTTGAACAGAAAACTATACAAATAAAAGTGTTTTATTCATTATTGAGTTAGAACACAAAAGAGAGATGTGACATTTTCAACCAAAAAAATTAACATTGGCAAAGGACTTGAATCAATCAGATGGAGGGTTTGAGTACCTCCACATGTAATCAGTCCAATCACAAATTGGTCAAACCACTAGGCTGACAGCCAATTGTTAACTATACACTCATTACTCACTCGACATCAATATAAACATCCTATAGATTGAATGTCTGGATTCTTCCAGAAAGACAATAAGAGGTTCCATTCAATGGGACAACATACAGCATGAGACACTAATAACATTCAGACCAGAACAACGGATCACATCATCATTAAGAATCTCCACCGTGCAAACACAGCACCATGAGTTTAACCTCACACACACACACAGACCCAATCCTCAGAAGACTGTTGGATCCCCAGTATAGAGAATAATGAGACAAATATGTGTTGCTCAACAAGAAAGAAATTGATGATTGTTAAGGGAGAATTAGCCCATCCTTTTTAATGACACCATTATGATAATGTTTCCACTAGTAGGAAGGGGACATTTAACACACTACCCAGATCACAGAGGAAAGAACAGGACCAAACTAATGTTTCCACTAGTAGGAAAGAGCATGTTTAAAACACAACCCAGATCACAGAGGAAAGAACAGGACCAAACTAATGTTTCCACTAGTAGGAAAGAGCATGTTTAAAACACAACCCAGATCACAGAGGAAAGAACAGGACCAAACTAATGTTTCCACTAGTAGGAAAGAGCATGTTTAAAACACGACCCAGATCACAGAGGAAAGAACAGGACCAAACTAATGTTTCCACTAGTAGGAAAGAGCATGTTTAAAACACGACCCAGATCACAGAGGAAAGAACAGGACCAAACTAATGTTTCCACTAGTAGGAAAGAGGACATTTAAAGAGTTTAACACACTACCCAGATCACAACATGACAAAACAGGAGATCAGTAGCAATGAAGACAGTAATGAAGATATAGATGAAGACAGTGATGCAGATTTAGATGAAGACAGTGACGAAGATATATATGAAGACAGATGAAGATTTAGATGAAGACATATATGAAGATATAGGTTTTGACAGTGATGACATAGATGAAGATATAGACAGATTGATGGTGTCTGAAACAGATTAAGAAGGTACTCACTAGGGGTGTACATGGGGTCCAGTAGTCAGGGTTGAGCTCGGTTCTGGAGCGGAGGTCCAGGTACTCAGGGTTGAGCTCGGTTCTGGTCCGGGTTAGGGTTCCGGTTAGCGGCGCCTTCATAGGAAGATTTCAAAACAGGATTTAGTGACATAATTAGTCTAGTAGATTTTCTATCATGGATTAAAGAAAGTATTCACTTTGGCGCAGATAAAACAGATTTCTAAATTAATCTCTCATTGATTCATCTCAGGCAGGTACTTCTCCTGAAAACACATTGACCTGACAAGAAAATCAAATACGCTAGAAGGGGAGATAAGATGTGAACAACCATTTGAAATAAATTCATGGTAAGTAAAAAAATACCCTTTAACTCTCCCTTTATGGGTAGTGGTGAGGACATGGTCAACTCTCCCTTTACGGGTAGTGGTGAGGACATGGTCAACTCTCCCTTTACGGGTAGTGGTGAGGACATGGTCAACTCTGCCTTTAAGGGTAGTGGTGAGGACATGGTCAACTCTCCCTTTACGGGTAGTGGTGAGGACATGGTCAACTCTCCCTTTACAGGTAGTGGTGAGGACATGGTCAACTCTCCCTTTACGGATAGTGGTGAGGACAAAATGAGAGAAAATTGTCAAAACTGTTTTCATTCATAAAATGATGCCAGTGGAATACAAACCAGCAGAAAAAGATTGGATGTGTGTTCCAAGTATATTCACTTGAAGCCAGCTACTTAGTGCTGCGCTCAATTATTTCAGTCTTGAAATCCACTGTTAGTTCAAGAGCATACAAACAACCTACTAACGTGCCAGCTTAGCCAGCCCAACTGTGCTCAAGATGTAGCTCGTTATGTTTGGAGAGATGAGTGTTGGTTTTGTCAGATTTGGTTTTTGCCTCTTTTATATTATTTTATCCACAAATAAAGACTAGTGTGTGTATACTGCCTTAGGAGTTCTATTCAATGGAATTGCTATCACAGATCACCCTGGATAAACGCAGCCTTGGTCCCAAATGGCAGACTATTTTATTAATATGACACCCTCTTTTGACTACAGACCCTGGAAAAGCGAGTGCACTCCGTGGGGGATAGGGAAGAATTTGATAAAGCACATTTGTAATTTAAATCCATGAGTGACATTTCCAACCATCTCTTTATGTCAGCTGTTTTATATATGAGGCTATAACCGCACCCTTTAGAAAACATTTCAACACAGGTTGAGGGTGACATTCATGAGGAAAATCTAATTAAAAGAGGATTTTGCATAGCTAAACAATCACAATGGTAGTTCAAAGTGAATGTTGTGAATCCTGCGTTATTAAGACGAATGCTGGACGTCAAGACAACTTACACTTCCCACCCGTTGTCTTCAACTTTGATCTTATAAGAGTTGTGTCTCCTCCATGGGTTGCATTTCCAGGTACAATCCCAGTATTATCACACTACTACAGTATCTACTGTAAGGGATCTATATGGTCTTACTGTCCTTAATCAGAAGGCACCACGTTTATTCTTGTGATTTACAAGTTTAAGAAACATACTTAATATAAGTGAAGGGGTCATGTAGTCCTGGTTGTCCCGCAGACCTCCTACAACGCCTTCAAGTAAAACCCCCTATAAACTAACCCTAACCCTAACCCTAACCCTAACCCTAACCCTTCAAGTAAAACCCCCTATAAACTAACCCTAACCCTAACCCTAACCCTAACCCTAA